>CM019151.1:95302893-95327183 GCA_009733165.1 Naja naja
ATTTTCCCCTAAGCTCTTCAGGAACCAATCTTCTATAGCAGCCCCAGAAGGATCAGGGCTTATGTTGAATATTTATTTAAAGTCTGCTGCCAGCCATCTTAACCTAGCGACTCTGGGTGGTGAACAGTTCTAAAACAATTAAAAGGGTACAAAACTAAATATATATACAGCAGCTGAAAAAAATTATCATAATAACTCTCAGTATAGCCATGAAAAGAGGCCCTGAGCACAGGCTCCCTTTGTAAGCTGCCAGGAGTCATTTTGAATGGGTCAGCATAGAAATATATTTAATTAAATAAATAAATTTGCTCATAATAGGAGGCAATGCACATTGTGTTCAAATTAAACACATGAATAAATAAATAGTCTCTGTGGTGGGTGTGGGTCTCCATTGACATGGGGTTGATGGTTTCAGGCAACCCATGCATAACATTAAGTGATATGGCCTCTGAAATGCCCAGTCTGCAACTAGTTAATAACTGAAAGCATTATTTTGTCTGTGCTGCAGTGTGGTAGATCTCAAGATCCTGAGAATGAGCTTTTTTTATTCATTTTAGTAAAATGGAATGGTTCTCTCTCTCTCTCTCTCTCTCTTTCTCTCTCTCTCTGCCCTCTCTCTTTCTCTCTCTTTTATCTATCATACATGCATGCATGCATACATACAACCACATACATACATACATATAGAGAGATGATGAAGATATATATACCGTGTTTCCCGAAAATAAGACCTACCCAAAAAATAAGACCTACCCGAAAATAAGACCTAGTGTGTTTTTTGGGGAGCCAAAAAATATATAAAACAGTGTCTTATGTTAGGGGAAACATATGGTATCTCTCTTGATTTGTTAAATTGGTTTCGTACATGAATAAATGTACATTGTTCTACATGAATATGGTAAGTGTTTTTTTTTCATGTATATATATATATATATATATATATATATATATATATATATATATATAAAGACTACCCGAAAATAGAACCTAGTGTGTTTTTTGGGAGCCAAAAAAATATAAGACAGTGTCTTATTTTAGAGGAAGCTATGATATATCCCCTTATCATATGTCTCTCTACCTACTACCTTCTTCTTCAGCCTCAGGCCTAGGAATATTAACCTGGTGGTCCTTGGTGGTGCTGTTAATAGCCTAGCACTTAGCTCCAGCTGCCTGTGCAGGCTCGATCCCACCAGGCTCAAGGTTGACTCAGCCTTCCATCTTCTCGGGGTAGGTAAAGTGAGGACCCAAGATTGTTGGGGGCAATAAGCTGACTTTGTAAAAATGCAGCTTAGTAATAAGCAGGCATATACAATGGAATGAAGGCTGTTGCTGAGCATTGGGTTGTATCCCAAAAAATGTAAGCCGCCCTGAGTCTCGGGAGAAGGCGGGATATAAATATGAATAAAAATAAATAAATAAATAAATAAATAATAATAATTGTCCTCACTGTCAGGAAACTTCTCCTTAGTTCCAGGTTGCTTCCCTCCTTGATTAGTTTCCATCCATTGCTTCTTGTCTTGTCCTCAGGGGCTGGAGAGCTTGAACCCCCACTCTTCTTTGGGGCACCCCTGAGATATTGAATATTCTTGGATGCCTTTTTTTTTCAGTGTTCACTTTTAGCGTCCCCTTTCCTCAACCCTGCTATAATGAAGTTCTTCCATCAGATATAAAATATTTAGCAGGATGTTACATTAAGGTGGCTGACTCTGTACTTCTAATTCACATCAAAATATAGAGGCAGAAATGGAGGGCAAATTCGGACAGGAGAGTCAAGTCCTATCTGGCCTCAACACACTTGCTTTCAGGGCAACACACCTGTTCACTGGCAACCTCTGTTAAATGGAGTCGGTCCTCTCAATGTGGAAAGAGAGATGAAGAAGGGGCAAACAGCTTTCAGAAAAGCACCTGACGCTTTGGGATTATGGTTTCCTAAAAGACAATCAGATTGAAGATGTTAAATATGACTTCAGAGTCTCTTCATTTGCTCAGTCAGAACTGCAGTCAGAAAGTCTACTTTTAATTCTGCAAAATTGAAGCTGTTTGCCCACCTTTTCCTTTAAATGCAAGGTTACTAAATGCATATTAATTATCAGTTACAGCATCTGCAGGTTGACTTCAAGATCAAAACCTGTGTCTTAAGAGCAAAGAATACAGCACAGAGGCTTACATATTGGTAGGTTATATTTTATAACATAAATATGAAGCTAACATGTTGGGCAGCTTGGGAGAACAAGCAAGCTGTGATAAAGCTCTGGTGGCACAGTGGTTAGAATGCAGTATTGCAGGCTAATTCTGCCCACTGCCAGCAATTTGATCCTGACCGCTCACGCTTGTCTCAGCCTTCCATCCTTCTGAGGTCAGTAAAATGAGGAGCCAGATTTTGGGGCAAGAGGCTGATTCTAAATAAATAAAGTCTAAATAAATAAATAAATTCTGTAAACTGCTTAGAGGGGCTGGAAAGCACTGTGAAGTGGCATATAAGTCTTAAATGCTATTACTATCTCCCTCCCTCCCTTCCTTAATTCCCAGTGGTTAGAATTCAGTATTGCAGGCTAATTCTGCTCACTGCCAGCAGTTCAATCCTGACTGGCTCAAGGTTGACTCAGCCTTCCCTCCTTCCAAGGTCGGTAAAATGAGGACCCAGATTGCTGGGGACAATATGCTGACTCTGTTTAGAGAGGGCTGTAAAGTACTATAGAGCGGTATATAAGTCTAAGGGCTATTGCTAAGTGCTAATGTATCATAAGTCACAAATCATGAGTCCTTTGCACCTGCAAGAGATCTAAGTCCAGCCTACCTTGACTTCCTTTCTATTCTTAACTCCTGTGCATTTCCCTCAGTGGTCATTTGGCCAGATACTTGCAGAAAACTTAAACTTGCAATAAATCTTTATACTCATTTGAATTGCCTGAATCTCCTGATTTCCTGGGTGCTTGGCACAATATACAGTACCTAAAATTGAAATTATGTTCCCTCACCCAATTAAATCTTGATTCCCCCCAAATTATTAGAGATTAAATTAATTATATGCTGAAGTATACTGTTGGATTTGATTGCTGCAGAGCAAGCAGTCGGGTTTTTACTTACACCATTCTAAGCTATTTGCTTGAAATTGTATGGGAAACACCCATTTCAGGGCAATTTTAGGAAAAGTATTGTGTGATAAATAATTAAAGTAAGACCTCTTGCCCTCAAAACCACTTAGCTACTGTCTGCACTAATGAGAGATGAACTGTTTGGTTGTACCTGTATGTTCTTAGAGAGATAGCATGGATGTCACACAAGGAGCTATTAAATAAATTTAATACAGATCAAGGGAGTAAAATGTTGTTTGAACTGTGAATGTTTCAGTATAAAATATAGACCTTGTTAAATTGCAAGGTATATTTTATCGTGGTTTCTATCTCCTGGATGGATTATTTATGAAGGTGTATTATAATTCAAATACAATGTTCTAAATAAATAATAGGGGTGATTTAAATAAGCCCAGTAAGAAGAGGAATGCTGTATGTCACTCATCCCATGACCTTCAAACCTACTAAGTACAAAATTGGAAAGTTAAACAGAGTAATTGAAGAAAATACTGGATGCAATTTTTCCCCCTTCTCCTTATAAATAAATGTAAGGGAGAGAGATGCATCTTTTCAAAAAGGAAGGATGAAAGCCATTAGAATGCTTTGCATTTTTTAGAGAAAACTATGTCATTTTAAGATTGCCAGGTCAGCTTCTTATGAGTAGATGTGGAGGTTTGTTTTTATTTCCTTACTTCTGCCACAAAGACAAGGGCTTTGTGGGCTGCCACAAAGAGGAGAGGGTCAACTTATTTTCCAAAGAACCAGAAGGCAAGGCAAGAAGCAATGGATGGAAACTAATAAAAGAGAGAAGCAACCTAGAACTAAGAAGAAATTTCCTGACAGCGAGAACTATTAATCAGTGGAATGGCTTGCCTCCAGAAGCTGAGGGTGCTTCATCACTGGAGGTCTTTAAGAAAAGATTGACCAGCCACTTGTCTCAAATGGTATAAGGTCTCCTGTTTGAGGAGGGGGTGGACTAGAAGGCCTCCAATGTCCCTTCTAGCTCTATTCTGATTCTGATTCTTTAAACTACCTCAAAGGAGAGGGGATTGACACTTCTCCAAATCACCTGAGGGCATGACAAGGAGTAACGGATGGAAGCTTGTTAAAGAGAGATTCAACCTAGAAGTCAGGACAATTTTTCTGACAGCGAAAACAATTAATCAATAGAATAGCTGGCATGGTGGATGCTCCATCACCAGAGGCTTTCAAAAATAGAAAGGACAGCCTTGAGTCTGGGATGGAATAAGGCTCCTGTCTTAAGCAGGTTTTAGACTAGAAGACTTCTGGAGTCCCTTCCAGCCCTATGTTTGAACTCACAGCATGCTTTGTAGAGCTCTTTTAAGTGTAAGAACAATCCTAGCCTCAGGCTGGAAGTCTCCTCACATAATACAAAGATAACTTCTCAGACAGCCCTATTCTAGTGGCTTCTGCACCTGTTCAGAAACTTTTAAGGGTCATCTGTAACATAATGCAGTGTGGGATAAGCTCCTTTCTAGCCAAAGGTAAATGTAGAGTTATTACATTCATCTCTTCATCTGTAATGAAGGCAGGATTTTACAAAGCTATGAGTGGAGATGTCATAAATCAACTAACACCCATTCTGCACCTTTGATTTGAAGGATGTAAGGTTCAGTTCAAATTTGGGGTTTAACATTCAAAGCCCACAAGATCTGATTTTAACTGACTCAAAGTTAGATTCATTTCAAAAGAAGTTAAGCCCACCTATTAGTAAGAAATGATCAAAATACCTTTGTCCACTCAGCCTGTGGCAGAACAAAATGAAAATAGAAGGAATAATAGAGCCTCCAATGGCCACCAGCCTTGCAGAATTTCAACCAGATACTTCAAGAATTTCACCACAATTTTTTTTTCATTTTTCCCCTTTGTATATCTATTAAGGTAGAGAAAGCATATATCATTTACCTCTTTATTTCCATTTGATATTCTTTCCCTTCCTTCATTCTTGGCCTTAGAAGTGATTGGGGTATTGATCAATCAGCATTCACTGAATACTATATATGTCTGCTATAAGATCTGGCCTGCAAAATCATAAAAACCAACAGAGGGCAGCAAAGTGTTAGAGTTTTCTGTACCTCCTTACTGACCTCTAATGGCCATCTAGGGAAAAGGTAAAGGTTCCCCTTGCACATACGTGCTAGTCGTTTCCGGCTCTAGGGGCAGTGCTCATCTCCATTTCAAAGCTGAAGAAGAGCCAGTGCTGTCCGAAGATGTCTCCGTGGTCATGTGGATGGCACGACTAAATGCCAAAGGTGCACGGAATGCTGTTACCTTCCCACCAAAGGTGTTCCTATTTTTCTACTTGCATTTTTTACATGCTTTCGAACTGCTAGGTTGGCAGAAGCTGGGACAAGGAATGGGAGCTCACTCCATTATGCGGCACTAGGGATTCAAACTGCCCAACTGCCGACCTTTCTGATTGACAAGCTCAGTGTCTTAGCCACTGAGCCACTCCCCTTGCCATGTAGGTTACTGAAGCCCTAGTCTGGTGATCCTAAGGTTTAAGCATGGGGGAATAGGGAACCCAGTGGAACTGCTGAAGCCAGATAAAAACAATGCAGAAAGACAATGCTCTCTCTGAAAATCAAAATTCTACTCACACTGTACCTCAAGGGCAATAAAGAAAATAGATTTATTTATCTTTATTAGTGATGGCAAAGCAATCCTGAATGTCTAGTCAGTTTCTGCAGCCTCTTTTTCTGGGCACCAGCTGAGCAGATAGATTAATGAGTTACATTCAGTAAGTAAGATAGTGAAATCTCTGCATAAGAAAAAAAAATATTTTATTTGACATGTTATGGATGCTAAATGTATCTGGTGAAGAAGCCAAAGCAATGAAATAGCTTTAAAAGTGATTTAGCAAATATAAGCTCCATGCTGGTTTTGCATCATCAAAAACACATCAGGTCTAGGATTTTAATGAGTTTCATATCCCTATTGCAGGTGAATTGTAAATGTCATCCGGCTTGGGATAGACACCCCCATCTATTTCCCTGGTATCCATTCATTTAGTTTGGAACCAAACCTCATTCTGATGAAAAGATGCTTCCAGATGCAGTAACATCTGGAGATGAAGAGCTGGTAGACTCCATGTTCTCTCTCTTTTGGGGCCAAGAGAGAAAAATAATAATCAATGGCTGAAACTTGGTGAGCTGCTGAAACTAAGTTCTGGCACAAGCAGGATTTAATCAAGTAGCATTTGACAGACTTAAAACATGCTCACAGTGTTTACCAGTGTTTCCTGCGCTTGCAGGGGAATTCTGGGAGTTGAAGGCCATCCATCTGAAAGCTGCTAAGGTAGAGAAATACCAGTGTATGTCCTTCCTTGCTTGCAATTGAAATTCTTGTTTTGGGCTTCGTAGTCCTTCTCTGCCACCTCTGAATCCAACTGACCTTTGAACCGTTTTATACCTTCTTCTGATCATTTCTCCCTTGAACTTATCCACCCTTGAAGAATCTGGCTTTGAGCCATTGGATTCAAGCATTCTGGTAGTGATTTTTTCCCCCAATATTTCCCAAGAAATATTACCATTTACTCAGGGGTGGGTTTCTACTGGTTCTGTCCGGCTCTGTAGAACCAGTAGTTCTGAAGAGCAGCAGACATAGAACTGGTTCTATGTCTGCTGCTGTTTTGGCCCACCCACCTGCCTGGGCTCTTGCCTAATCTTTATTTCCTGCTTTTTCAAGTTCAGCTGCTGTGCAAGGCACAGCTGCGGTGGAAAAGCAGGGGAAAAGTGTTGTTTCAAATGCTGCTGCTGAAGATTTACAGGTACCCGCACAGCATGCAGAGAAGCACATCGTAAATCACCACGAACCGGTAGTTAACCCTGTCAGATCTCACCCCTGCATATACCTGAGAGTATAATCCTCTGAACAATCTGAGCTCATTGCACTCAGATAAGACTGTCTTTGTGGAGATGACCTTTAGCACTGTTTCCTAAAAGCCACTGAGTGGCCCTTATTCAGTGGCCTTTACACCAAGTGATGAGAAGCAATGAATGGAAACTCACCAAGGAGAGAAGCCACTTAGAACTAAGGAGAAATTTCCTAACGGTGAGACCAATCAACCAGTGGAACAGCATCCCTCCAGAACTTGTGGGTGCTCCATCACTGGAACCTTTCAAGAAGAGGCTGGACAGCCACTGGTCTGAAATGGCATAGGGTCTCCTGCATGAGCATGGGGATGGACTAGAAGACCTCCAAGGCCCCTTCCATCCCTGTTATTCTATGTTCCACTTCTTCTATCTATCTAACAGAGATGGAAGGGTGCCCACTTTTGTTCTACCATTTGTGCTATTCATCCCACTTATTACTGAAAAGTAATACACCTTTTGGTCATTGCACCTATCATCTGTATTATTGCTACTTTATTACTTTATTGTGCCTAATTTTATTGTACGCCATGCCTGTTTTTCAGCTGTATTGTTTACAGGTTTGTACGTTTTTATTGTAAAGTTGTCTAACCGAAAGGCCATAATAAAGGTGTTGAGTTCTTTTCCCTAACTGAATTCTATAATCCACCTTATTCTCCCTCCCCCCCACTCCTTGAGTTTCTTTTCATTTCTTCTGTTTCATTTGTTTGTGGAAAGTTGGTAGGCTCCCACGTTATAATCAGAATCAACCCTGCTTAGCCTCTGAACCGAAGGTGGCTGGTAATTGCCAATTTAAAATAATGTCTCAGTAAGAATTGTGGTGCAGATTAAGTCAGATATGAAGCAGGACGAAGCAACTAATGAATTCCAGTGAAACTGGTACCGGTTGCCAACAAACTCATTGACTTCCCCTTGCACATAAATGATATCCCACCGTGTTTATAGGATTGCAGTATGCAAAATGGGATTGGTTGGGGTGAGTATGAGTGGTGCTGCAAAAGGTATTTGAATCATGGATGGGGCAACCTTTTTACAGCTTCACTTTTTAAGCAAGTTTCTGGAGAAGCATCATCAGTAAAGGAAGAAATGCCTCCTCCTTCCTTCCTTCCTTCTCCTTTGTCCCTTCTTATTTCTCTATTTGGTGCTTACTGTAGGTTTCCAAATCAGACTTCTAAACCATTTTTTGGACCTGGTCTCCTACTCTTTCCTGGATTGCAGGCAAAATCACAATAATGGTTTAAAAAGCTTGCAACCTTAGCCAATACAAGGACTAATTGTAATTTGGGTAATGAGAAAATAATTTGTTATTATGTATTTACTGTAATCCAAGCCATTACTACAACCTTTGTGAATCTCTCCTTCCTTCCTTCCTTCCTTCCTTCCTTCCTTCCTTCCTTCCTTCCTTCCTTCTCTGTTTCTTTCTCTCTCTTTCTCTCTCTCTCTCTCTTTTTCTCCCTTTTCTTTTTTCTTTTTTGTTTTCAGAAAACAATTTTATTTCTTTAACAGAATACAGGCTTTTGTTTTTTCAATAAAATTGATGGGCTGCTTAATGATAAACTATAGAAAATATTAATTGACCCATTGTCCTCGTAATTGTTTTTCATAAGAGATCCATTCCTCTCCTCTGCAAACCAACTTGAAAACCACCTCTTTCATTACTTTATCCTTCCTCTGAGACTCAATGCATATGGATAATATGGATATGTGGATAATATGGATAACCAAGCTAATGAAACAGAGTTTGCTGACCATTGTTATCATGATAAATGCCCTGAATGCTTTTGCATGAATTTTGCAGAATACCTTGAGCTGACCAACACATGTTAAGTTGAAAGAGTTCCCTATGTAGCCATACCTTTTACTCATCTCAAATGAAATACATCTTGCATAATCATTAGGAAGGTTGATGCAACATCTTATGAAAAAAGAAGCAGTAGTTCTAAAGAAAACTATAGTTAATCTATCTTTTACCTGCTGTCAAGAGAGAAATGTGAAAAGCAACTTCCAGAGATCCTTTTTCCCCTCTGGTTTTCTTGTATTTTTGGACCTTGTATACACAACAGTTGTATTTCTGAACTTCTTTAATGTATGAATACTAGACTAAAACAAACAAGCTATTGATTGTTGCAAGGGGGGAGGGGAGGAGGAAAGCCAATTTATTTGCCTTCTTATGTTTTAAAATGCAATATATACACTTACCTAATTTAGTTCCCCTTGACTGCTTCCTTTCATTACTTTCCCCCAGTTTTTTCTCTCGTGCTGAGAAAAGGCAAAACAACCAGTTTTAATTATCACAGGGTGAGCCGTGCTTAATTGGTAATTTGTATGTTTTAATTTGTATTTAAAAAAAAGAAAAAGAAAAGCAAACTGCCCCAGCTTAAGGAATTCATGGCAGCCGTGTGTCTTCATAGCAACTCGGGGACCTGGAGACTCACCATTGGCTTAATAGAGGAGATCGTGTTGGGATCTGAATTTCATACATTAAATCTGGAAGTCATGGACTGTGAAACTGTTAGAAAATTAAACTCTGCCCGTGATAACACACTCTCTGCGCACAAGGGACTCCAAAAGCAACAGCCATAGCGCTTAGACTTACATACCACTTCACAGTGCTTTTACAGCCCCCCTGCTCTCTAAGCGGTTTACACAGTCAACCCAATGCCCCCAACCATCTGGGTCCTCATTTTACGCACCTCGGAAGGATGGAAGGCTGAGTCAACAATCAAAACCTACAAAGAGCCATTTATTTGTTTGTTTGTGTTGAAAAAATAATGTTTAAGTTTATAAGTCAATCCTATGATCGACTTATTGTTTAGTGGATCTTGTTAAACTGTCTATATATTTAAATTGTACAAAGATGCTGAGCCCAGTTTGTTCCTCAAACCAAATCTTTTATTGTACAAGCAGCTTAATTCAAATAAAGTTACAGAAGTTTCTCTTCTCTTAGGTCTTACTTGGTTTCTCTGTCTACCTATGTAGTTAGGATTTCTTCTCACCTTTAGATTAAGGATAACCCTTAAAGAAACTTAGACCTCTTTAAAGAACTTAAACTGTTTCAAGGCTTTTCCCTCTCTCTGTCTCCTTTCTCTTATTGCAAGAGGTTCCTCCACCTCAAGCTATTGAGACACTCAAGCTGATCTTAGAATAATATCAGCAAGAGCAGGCAAGGAGAACAATGGACCCCAATAGAGAATTATGTATCTCGCTCACTCTGTCTCTCTCCCCACAGAGAACTGTTTAGGCCTCTGACCTCTGTTTAGGCCTCTGATATCTCTTTAGGCCTCTGACATCCCTGAGGTAAATGCCAGTTAAGCTGCCCCTTTTATATTAAGGGGCGTGGCTTGTGATGCCAGTACAGGGTATGTGGTGCCACCCTGTCATTGGTGGATTTGATCTCACCTCAAATCCATACAAGTTGTAAACTGCATAGCAACACCAGAAAGATCTATTTTCTGACAGTTTGTTTGTTTGTTTGTTTGTTTGATTTGTCAATTGCTTACAAGATAATAAGTATAAGGGTAAACATAGTTATGAATACATGAAATGAATACATATAAGAAAAATAAAAGAAACAATAAAAGAAACAATAGGACAGGGATGGTAGGCATGTTGGTGCACTTATGCACGCCCCCTACAGACCTCTTAGGAAAGGGGTGAGGTCAATAGTAGACAGTCTAAGGTTAAAGTTTTTGGGGTTTGGCGAAGAAACCACAGAGTCAGGTAGAGTATTCCAGACATTGACCACTCTGTTGCTGAAGTTGTATTTCTTGAAGTCAAGTTTGGTGTGGTTTACCTTGAGTTTGTATCTATTGTGTGCTCTTGTATTGTTATTGGTTAAGCTGAAGTATTCATTGACTGGTAGGACATTGCAATGTATGATTTTACATACTATACTTAGATCAGACCGAAGGCGGCGTAGTTCCAGGTTTCCTAGATCTAGAATTTCAAGTCTAGTGGCATAAGGTATTCTGCAATGAGTAGAGGAGTGTAGAACTCTTCTTGTGAAATATTTCTGGACTTTCTCAACTGTGTTAATATCAGATACGTGATATGGGTTCCAGACTGATGAGCTGTATTTGAGTATTGGTCTAGCAAATGTTTTGTATGCCCTAGTTAGTAGTGTGATATTACCGGAGAAAAAGCTATGTAGGATTAGGTTAACAACTCTTAATGCCTTTTTGGCTATGTAGTTACAGTGGGCTCTAGCACTTAGATCATTAGAGATGAGTATTCCAAGGTCCTTGACAGAGTTTGGATCATCAACAAGATCTTGACTATTCAGCTTGTATTTTATTTTCTGATTTTTTTTGCCAATATGTAAGACAGAGCATTTATTTGTTGAGATTTGAAGTTGCCATTTGTTTGACCATTCTGATACATAGTTGAGGTCTTTTTGAAGGGTAGCAGTATTGTCTGTGGTATTGAATAGCTTTACATCATCAGCAAAGAGAACGCAGTTGCTCTTAATATGATCACAGAGGTCATTTATGTAGAGTATGAAGAGAGTTGGTCCTAGAACACTGCCTTGGGAGACACCACTGTTGACAGGTACAGAATTTGATAGGACTCTCCCAATTTTGACCATTTGTTGTCTGTTTGACAGAAATGCTTCTATCCAGTTGTTCAGTTGTCCAGAGATCACATAAGATCTTAGTTTTAGTAGTAGTTTGTCATGTACCACTGAATTGAAGGCTTTACAGAAATCAATGTAGATTGCGTCTATTGCTTTGCCCTGATCGAGTTGTGTAGTCCATGTTTTTGCAGTGTAAGAGTTGCAGATTACAGGATAGTTTTTTTCTGAAACCAAATTGTTTTAGAGAGTAGGTTGGTTGTCTCTAAGTGGAGAATAATGGATTGGTTAATAATTGATTCCATGACTTTACAGGTGACGCAGCATAAAGAGATTGGTCTGTAATTTTCAACTAGACTGGGGTCTCCCTTTTTGAAGATGGGGATGACCTTGGCTTGTGACCATAGGTTTGGCAAGGAGCTGGTCCTGAAAGATTTTTCAAAGATTATGCTTAAAGGTTCAGCTATGGCAGTGGGTAGCTCTTTTAAGAAGTAGGCACATATTCCATCTGGTCCAGTAGATAGAGATATTTTAGGTTGTGTAGTGCTTTTTCAACATTGTCTTCTGTAAAATCGATATGTATTAGATCATTGTAGTTGTCTGTGGTTCGACTAGGAAATACTGGGCATGATCCATTGCTGTTTACAAATACTGAGCCAAATAATGTGTTAAAGAGGTTGGCTTTGATGGTGTCATCGTTACAGTCTTTACCCTTAGGTCCTTTCAGGGGTGGGATAGATCTTGAGTCTTTTAGTTTGTTGTTTACAAAATTGTAGAAAGCGCAAGTGGAATCGGTGCATAGAAGGTTTTCCTCTTGTTTAATGTGATAATTTGTGCATTCAGTCTTTATCTGGTGGCATAAATTTTTGTATCGGCTTTTGAAGTTGGCAACGTGGCCAGATTTGTTTTTCCGCCAAAGTGATCTTTTCTGGATTGAAGTTTCCTTATTGTTATGGGTAATCTGGTTTTTTTGGGGGGGGAGTTGTTATTGGTACATATAGTTTGATGACTCTTCTGACTTCAAGTAAAAATATATTGTAATAGTCTTCAACAGTATTGCATCCAGTGAATAGAGATTGCCAAACAAGTGATGAGAGATCATTGTCTGTAAGATCATAGTTGCCTTTTTTGAAGTTTTAATTGGGGATAACGTTGTGATGATTTTTGTGAGGATGTATGTTGAGACAAAAGTCAATCATGTTGTGGTCACTGTTGGAAAAGGGTTCTTTAATTTGTATTCCCTAAATTGAGTTCAAACTATTGCAGAAGATGAGATCGAGGCAGTTGTTAAGTCTAGTATTGTTGGTTACTAGTTGTTCCAGTCCTAGATTTGTTACAGCATTGTAGAAGGTTGCATGTATGGGTTCAGTATTACATTCATTTAGGGTCCAGTTAATACAAGGTAGATTGAAGTCACCAAGAAAGATAAAAGCATGTGGGCAGGATGTTGCCCATGTTAGTAGTGAATTTAGCTTGTTTACATGTTCAATGTCATAATCAGGGGCTCTGTAACATAGTGAGAATCAAAATGTGATATTTAAGGACAGTTCACAGATGATAGTCTCAGGAACAGCAAGGTCCTGGGTAACTTGGATGTTCTTTAGATGTAAAGACTTTTTATAGAAGATAGCAATGCCACCTCCTCTATGGATTTCACGATGTGATCGGTAAACATGATAGTCTCTTACTCTGGTAATGGAGTCAGGGAGAGATGTGTTGAGCCATGTTTCACAAACAAATATGATGTCAAATTTAGCCATATTTAATAAGAGGAGAAATTCAGGTATTTTATTCACAAGGCTTCTTGCATTGAGTAGCTTGCATTTAAGGCCAGCTGTGGTTGGAATTGAGGTAGTTGGGGGCATGTGTGCCTAGTCTTGGGTGATGGTGGATTGGTTGAAGTAGGGTTGGATGCTGAGTTGTGGGTTGTGTGACTTACTTTTGATACAGTCAGCAAGGTAGTCAATGTACAGGTCCTTTTCTTCATTGTCTAGATGTTTTTAAGTTCTGTGCAGAGTTCACGGGAGTGGAGACATTGCTGTAAGGTTAAGCCAGGGCGAGAATGGAGGTTCTTATGGTTGGTGTTGTTTTTGGTGAGTGAATTTATAGTATAAATGAATTTAAGTTTGCTTGATTCATTTTTGCAAATGACCCTGCAGAAGCATGGGGCCACCGAGTCATCTGTTTTTGATCTCTGGGCTGATTCGGGAAACGTCAAGTAAATAAGATGTACAGATTGCCTTCTACTGACCAGGTCTCTGCATTCCCAAATTACCTTCCCTGTTTTTCACACAGGGACAAATCTATCCTCTATCTGTTTTCCTTTCCTTGTCTGCTCAGCAGTCCAAAATCATCTGTCAGATGATTGTGTAGAAGTGCTGTCCATTAATCCAAAGTCAAGCTATCCTACCAGAAAATTTTCAATGAGGGGAGAAAAATCCATCCCTCGGCAACAACGAACTAGTTCCAAGGAGTTTTGAGTGCATCTCCAGGGGTTGAAGGGCTTCCTCAGAATCACTGGGTTGGGTGGCTAAAGAAATTGATTGAATTAATGAATTACTAAATAAAATTATTGAGCATCTGTAAGGCCAACAGCATCTGTTTTGCCCACTAAACCCCCACCCCTGATCTGAGAGGATTCAGGGACCTTAGGAAAAAAACTGTTGTGGTCTCTAAGCTAACCACAGGCCATATTTCCACATCCTGCTTCAATCCTCTATGGAGACAGAAGCAAACTAAACCTTCCACCTCAAGTTTGCTCATAAGTTGTGGCTGCTCCATCACTGGAGGCTTTCAAGAAGAGACTGGACATCCATTTGACTGAAATGGTATAGGGCAGGGGTCTCCAACCTTGGCAACTTTAAGGCTTCTAGACTTCAACTCCCAGAATTCCTCAGCCCAAGTCTTAAAGTTGCCAAGGTTGGAGACCCCTGGTATAGGGTCTCCTGCTTTAGCAGGGGTTTGGACTAGAAGACCTCTAAGGTCCCTTCCAATGATGATGATGACAATGACATCCCTCAATCACACCACAGAATATAATCAGTTCCTATATTTTCCTGTTCCTCCAGATTAATGGAATAAGCACAAACAGAAAATGCTGAAGAATATACATTTTTCCAATGTATATTTAAAAGCATATAATCTGGAGGGTGGTTTCCACCCACATTATGCCCAACACAGTTTCAGGGCAGTCAGCCTGGAACAGAGCAGAAGTTGGATGAATCTTAGCCTCCCGAGGCCCCTTCTATATTCCTGAAAATAAACGAATGGCTCTGCCACCAGGCAGTTCCACCTCGGTGGATTTTCCATGCACGCTTAGAGATGCTTAGTCATCCAGGCTTCACCTCCTTCAGAACTAAGGTGTGCCTGCATGTTGGTGGTGTCGGTTTTTCAAATTCATCACAGCCGGGTTCTTCCTCTGCCCCTCTGCATCGAGCCACAATGGACGCTGCTCCTTCCTCTGTTGTTGCAGAGGCTCTCTAAGAAAACCAGAGACGTGCGAGGAATGTTCCTCCTCTCTGTTTGACGTTGCGCATCTCAGACTGAGGGTGGGGAGGTGTTATGGGCAATTTAAGAACCAGAGCAGGCTTCCTATCATTCTGAATCTTTCTTGACAAATTTTGATGAGCAGCTGAAGAAATCAGATCAGGCAGGATTGGTTTGTCACTTAAAGCTTTGCTTTTGATGGAAAATGCAACACAACTGGCCTGTATACTGGCAGTCCTTGATTTACAACCACAACGGAGCCCAAAATTTATGTCACTATGTGAGACAATTGTTAAGTGAGTTTTGCCTCCATTTTACTATCTTTCTGGGCACTGTTATTAAGTGAATCACTGCAGTTGTTAAATTAGTGATGTGGCTGTTAAGTTCACAAAGGGGATCATGTGACCTCCCCCAGGACATTGCAACAGTCATAAGTACATGCCAGTTGTCCAGCACCTGAATTTTGGTCACAAGAGCATGGGGATGCTGCAACGGTCATAAGTCTGTAAACCTGTCGTAAGGAGAAGGAAAGGAAGATGGATGATAGAAGTTGATCGCTAAAAGCAGATCTCCATTTCAATCATTTCAATCTCCATCTCTCATTCTGTTGATGTGTGTTTGTTTCTGAGCTTTCTTTTCACCTTATGCAAATCTAACAATAGGCTTGCATTTTGAGCTTCATCCTTCATATTTGTCTAAAATAAGACAATATTTGAACTATAGTGTCCTTGATGTTCTCTGAGCTTGGTGGTTTTCTTGCAGTTGCTCCATTCATTACTAAACTAGGCAACTTCATCAGTGCACCAGTGTACTTATGAAATGTCTGCAAGAAAATTACCAAGCTCAGAGGGCCCCACAGTTAATGTTTGTGTGTTTATGTATGTGTGTGTGTATTCGGATTAGGATAAAGAAATGAAAAAGGCAAGGTATATTTATTTAGCCATGTTATTTTGACAGCCTGAATCTATCTGGTTTCCCCCAAATCTCATAGGCCATCTGGGTGCCACATCATCTTAGCTGCATCAATTATTTGGGTGAAAAATATCAGCTTATTTCCCAGGATTTGACTCAATAAAATTGCCTTTAGGACATATTTTAAGTGCTTGTGTAAGATATCCAATCCACGCAAGCACGGGTGAAATCTTGATAAAAGAAGATATTGCATTGAAAAAATAATAATATTGGATGGTAAAAGTGCCTTCCTTTGATTCCTCTGAAAAAGGAGCAGCAGAGGTCTTTAAAATGAAGCACCCAACTTAGGTTTTCTTCAACTGTCTATACTTAACCCTTCCTTGAATACAGATTGGTAGAAAGCACATATTTTTAAAAGAAATGCAATCTCCCAAGGTTTGGTCTTTGTATTGCTTCTTCACACATGAGTCTTGGGAAGAGAATGTTGATTTAACAGAGTTAAAAGGGTTAGAAGAGTTAGAAGGGACCCTGGAGGTCTTCTAGCCCAACCCCCTGCTCAAGCAGGAAACCCTACATGATCATATCAGACAAACGGTTCTCCAATCACTTCTTAAAAACTTCAAGTGTTGGAGAATTCACAACTTCCAGAGGCAAGTTGTCTCACTGGTTAATTGTTCTGTCAGGAAACTTGATTTGATTATTTTCCATCCATTGTCCTGCCTTCTAGTGCTTTGGAGAATAGGCTGCCCCCCCTCGTCTTTGTGGCAGCCCCTCAAATATTGGAAGGCTGCTGGTTTCTGAACCTAAGAAATGCAAGTTGATTTTGTTTTAGTAGGTAGTGGATTAAGATCACATCTGGCTTTTTGGCATGCTTGAATGTTTTGGACCTGTGCTGGAGCCCACCTTCAGGTAACTTCTCTCTAGCAGAGTGTGTGCTGTTCTTTGTGTGGGATTTATTGTGCCTATTGTAAGTGGCTTTTTAGATGTTGATTGGGGTGTGTTGATTGCTGGCTTTTAAGTCATTAGCTGCTGTTTGCTTGTGCCTCCCAGCTGTACCCTTGCAAGTATTCGATAGGGTGGTGATAAATCAGCCCTCCTGTTGACTGACGAGGGCCCTGTTTTTCATGGCTTCAATCACTTCCCCGGCTGTTTTTGTGCCTGCTCATCCAACAATCTTAGTAGCTGCAAAATTGAATGTGTGCCCTTGTTCGTTGCAGTGTGAGGTTACCGATGAGTATGTGCCTCCTCGTCTGACCGCTCACTTGTGTTCTTGCAATCTGGTGATTAGCTTCCTCCCTATCTGTCCCACATGGTCACAGGGGATCTGGTAGATTACCTAGGAAGTATCTCCCACTTTCAAACAATCTTTGCAATGCATAATTTGTCCTTGTATGGTAGCCTCTAGATGGTGTGTGATGTCCACTTACAGATGAAGGAAGCTGCGTTCTACAGTTTCCAAAATGTTTTTGATGCATGGCAGGGTATGCCATGTGGTTGGTCTTGTACCTTGTTTTTTCTTCTCTCTCCAAACCACGTTGTGTAGACACCTTGTGACAATAATTCGGCTGTCTTCCATAAGTGAAACACCTGTAGATATTTTTACTTCCTTGCTTAGAAATGTTCTATTAGTAATTCTGTTTTTCTACACCTGTGAGAGATGACCCAAAGGTGCTTTTTCATGAGGCAACTGGACTTTTCTGGGTTTTCTTTGAAGATGTTTCGCTTCTCGTGCAAGAAGCTTCTTCAGCTCAACTGAAGAAGCTTCTTGGATGAGAAGCGAAACGTCTTCAAAGAAAACCCAGAAAAGTCCAGCTGCCTCTTGAAAAAGCACAATTGGGACAACCCTGACCTGGAGGACAGAGACTCTCCATAGCCTGGAGAGGTGAGTGGTGCAGGCAAAGTGAATAATCTCTGTGTGATTAAGTTTATAACTCATAGTCATTGTCCATAAAAATGATAAAATTCTAAGTTATGCAGGCATGCATATATATGAACTGAGCAACTAAACCAGAATAAACATGGCTTTAATCAACCAAAGAAGAGATCCGTCATTCAGTCCAACGTCTCTTCTCAACTTGATTGTTTTTCTAACAAAGATTAGTACTTCGGGGCTAAATCTCTGTGGAGTGACAGCTGAGTCCATTTTTCTTATCTGGGATAGTGAATTGAAATGCCACATTCCCATAACAAAGCAAGCCTGGTTTTTTACCGTTCAAAATATTGTATTCCCTGCAGAAACTTAGCACTTAACTAAGACTTTTCTGGCT
This sequence comes from Naja naja, assembly GCA_009733165.1. NCBI lineage: Eukaryota > Metazoa > Chordata > Lepidosauria > Squamata > Elapidae > Naja > Naja naja. The sequence goes on from CM019151.1 coordinate 95,321,096, forward strand.
CTTGTTCCAAAGCTGCTTTTTCCAAAAGGCAGCTGGACTTTCTTGCAGGTGTTTTTTTTTCCCTTTGAAAAGATTTCACTTCTCATCCAAGAAATTTCTTCAGCTCATATTCTGTTCATTTTTTCTGCAATGAAATCGCTTCTATGAAACTTTAAAAGGCAGAAGCTTCTATGAGAAGCTTAATGAGAAGCCTTGGTGGTGCAGGCTGTTAAACGCCTAGCACTTAACTCCAGGCTCGAATCCCACCAGGCTCAAGGTTGACTCAGCCTTCCATCCTCTCGGGGTAGGTAAATTGAGGACCCAAGATTGTTGGGGCAATAAGCTGACTTTGTAAAAATGCCGCTTAGTAATAAGCAGGCATATACAGTGGAATGAAGGCTATTGCTGAGTGCATTGAGTTGTGCTCCAAAAATTGTAAGCCACCCTGAGTCTCCGGAGAAGGGCAGCATATAAATATGAATAAAAAATAATAATAATTTTAAAATGATATTAAAGTTATGACTGCCAAGTTCATGAAGACTTCACTGGTGTCATACGAGTGAACAATGTGAACCCAAGTTGTGTCTGTGTGTTTGTGTGTGTTTGGGGGGGGGAAGGGGACTTAATAAAGTTCTATGTAGTTGCGCTTATGCAGATATTCTTAAAAATCTATAAAACAGAGTTTGGAATATTAAAATTACATATTGTTCATTTCGTATTACATGACCCTGTATTCACCTATAGGAACTTTCCTTCTGAGTCCCTTTATAGCCATAAAATATTCTCAGTGAAAGTGCATATTTAAGTATTCTTCCTTAATCAATATTTTACAAATATTTCTTTCAGCATTTCCAGTCGATTTGTCTGTTTAAATCATTAATTTTACAGGACATATCAGGCACTCCAGTCACAAAGGGCATCAAATAAGATGATGATGATAATAATAATAATAATAATAATAATAATAATAATAATAATATACATGTATGCTGAAGCATGCAATTTATTGATATTGCTGTACCAGGAGATGCCAGAGTAGAAGAAAAAGAACTGGAAAAAAATCACGAAATATAGCAATCTGGCCATCAAAACTACATGGTTATGGGTGAAACATGTGACAGTGATATAACCACTGTCATTGGGGCCCTTGGTACCATGTCCAAGAATTTTGCAAAGCACATCAAGAAGTTTCAGCTTCCTGCAATGACACCATCAGAACTGCAAAAAACTGCGCTACCCAGTACATCATACATCTTAAGAAGGTACTTGGTTGATACCTAGGACGCTGGCAGCAACCTGTATCAAACATTAGCACCAGTCACTGATATTTGTGATACATTTTTAACTGTTCAGTTGACTGAGTTTCATGTTTAATGAATAAAGAGATAACAATAACTATAATAATACTCAGATATTACCTTAACAGTTCTTAGGTTCTTGGTTAGCACTTCAGCTGTTTTTACCAATCCCAGACTGTGAATAGAATTGAAGATTAACAATAAGAACAATAACAATAACTACAACAATAATAGTAGTAATAGTAATAAGTAACAAAATCCCCACTGTTTTTTTAAAACAAAAGAATAACCAGAGAAAACAAACATCTATGTTGAGTTTTCATTTATTTGAAGTGTAAGATGATCAGCATATAAATGTAATGAATAAATAAAATATCTATGTTAGAATTAGTTTGACAAATTTATTTATTGCTTGGAGTAGAATATTGGAACATACAAGGAAGTATAAATGCAATTTATTTATTTATTAAATTTGCTTCCTCCCCTCCCCTCACCATCTCACTGCAAGGCAACAATAGTCTGGAAGCGATGGGAGCATAGGTATAATATCTGTCACCCATCCAATCTCATTTTATTTCTATTTTCCACAAGTTCTTTGTGCCCAAGATAAAAAGAGAGAGAGAGAGAGAGAGAAAGACTGTGTGTTTCTGTAGCATTTTTTCAATTTCATTTCTGTGATCCCAGCTTAGCAGTTTTGATTCTTAGCTCTGTCAGGGTATAAAGCAGAAAATGACCAAAGCATAGTGACCAGGGCCTCCTCATGATGTGAAGAGACAATGACATAACAATGTGTTCTGTCTCTGTAGGATTAATGCAATATTCAGAAATGTGTTGACTCTCACAATTCTAGATCCTGATCAGCATTAGATTAGCCTTGTTCTGATCTTGGTCCCCAGATTACATTGTCAAACTCAGTAAGTTCTTTCTTGACAAAAGAGATTAAAAGGTCAGCAGGCAGGGATCCAGTGGATAGGTTTTCCTTGCTAAGGAGAATGCTTTGCATATGATAGTTTTGCCTCTTGTGTTAAACCTAGCTAGCTAGCCAGCATCTCACCATCTTATAGTCAATGTAATATGGGGTGAGATTAAGTAAATTGGCTTCCATTTATATAATGGACTTGCCTCATATCTTGTAAAAGGTCTCCACCCCTTTAGAGAAGAAGAAGAGTCAGCATGTCAAAAGAAAATGGTTTCTTTCTAAAAACAATAACTTGATTGAATATCACTTGTCTTTTATGTCTATGGAGAACTGAAGAAGCTTCTTCAATGAGAACTGAAATGTCTTCGAGCAAAAACAAAGAAAGTCCAGTTGCCTTTTGAAAAAGCATCTTTAGAGCTAGCAAAAAAAGGGTGGGGGGAGATTGTCCACCTCAAGGATGGAGTGAATCTCTATTTTTAGGCTTCTAGACTTGAGCTCCAAGAGACACGTTCATTTCCTCCTTCTCTGCCACACTCACAATCTCCATCTAGCAACTTGTCTTGTGCTACAAGAAAAGAGGATTCTAGTCCCTGTGGTTGCTCTCATCAGAAAGAGAATGGACCGCCTTCTCAATTCCACAAAAATACTGAGGACACCCCCAATACTCCTTATAGCATCTTGAAGAGATGGTGTCATCATAAACTTCCACCTCTGAGACTCTCACCTTTAAGGCTCTGCGGCTGCCAGTGTTTTCACATGAGGTGTTAGTCATACTTTATCATGCCTTGGTAAGACCACACTTGGAATATTATATATAGTTTTGGTAGCCACGATATAAAAACGGATGTTGAGATTCTAGAAAGAGTGCAGAGAAGAGCAACGAAGATGATTAGGGGGCTGGAGGCTAAAACATATGAAGAATGGTTGCAGGAATTGAGTACGTGTAATCTAATGAAAAGAAGGACTAGGGGTGACTCGATGGCAGTCTTTCAATATCTAAGCACCTATTCTCCAAAGCACCTGAAAGTAGGACAAGAAGCAACTGAGGGAAACAAATCAAGGAGAGAACCAACCTGGAACTAAGGAGAAATTTCCTGACAGGGAGGACAATTAATCAATGGAATGGCTTACCTCCAGAGGTTGTGGGTGCTTCATCACTGGAGATTTTTTAGACTAGACTGGACAACCATTTCTCATAAATGGTACAGAGTCTCCTCTTTAAATAAGGGGGTTGTATTGAAGACCTTCACGGTCCCTCCCAACTCCGTTATTCTGTTATTTCTAGTGGCCCAGTCCTCCATGGGAAGACAGAGCTAACAGCTTCAGAGAGGGCACACTTCTATTTAGATAGTGATATTTACCGAAGCAACAAAGAGGTTTGGATGACTTCCAGATGCACTTGGAAGTGCTGCTGCCATTATACTCCTCTCTTCTTGCTTCTGCTTTATTCAGATCAAACTCTTGTCCCAGCTGCCTTTATCTTTATCTGGCCTTTTCCAGGGAACAAAAGCCTTAGCTGTCCTTGAGTAGCTGTTCTTAGCAAATGTCCACAAATTGAAAAAGAACACGTCTTGCAAAGCATTTTCCTTTCTGTTTCTTTCCAAATGAGGCTGAACGGCTTATTCATTGCTTCCGGGTGCTGTTATGATGGTGGTATATTCAGAATAACAGACTTGGCAAGGACCTTGGAGGGCATCTAATCCAACCCTATGCTCAAGCAGGAAACCCTATACTATTTCAGACAAATGGCTGCCCTGTCTCTTCTTAAAAACCTCCAGTGATGAAGCACCCACAACTTCTGGAGGCAACTTCTGTTCCACTGGTTAATTGTCCTCACCATTATGAAGCTTCTCCTTCATTCCAGGTTGTTTCTCTCCTTGATTAGTGTCCACCCATTGCTTCTTGTTCTGCCTTCAGATCCTTTGAGAATAGGATGGCTCGTCTTTGTGGCAGCCTCTCAAATGTTGGAAGACTACTACCATGTCTTACCATGCCTTACAGTTCTCTTATCAATATCCCTGACCTCTTCTGGGAAGGAGGCTGAGGTTCTTAAATTAGCCCATTTGAGGTATATGTGATTCTAAAATCATTGCCCTGTGATACACCATCTTCTCCGATTGAAGAAAGAGACAAGCAAGAGGGTTTTTTTTTTAATTACATTTATATGCCGCCCTTCTCGGAGACTCAGGGTGGCTTACAATTTTGGGATACAACTCAAGGTGCTCAGCAATAGCCTTCATTCCATTGTATATGCCTGCTTATTACTAAGCGGCATTTTTACAAAGTCAGCTTATTGCCCCCAACAATCTTGGATCCTCAATTTACCTACCCCGAGAGGATGGAAGGCTGAGTCAACCTTGAGCCTGGTGGGATTCGAGCCTACAGCAGTTGTAGGCAGCTGGAACTTAAGTGCAGGCAATTAACAGCCTGAGCCACCAAGGGAGTATATAGATGGAATTTCTCCATCCCTATTATCAAACAGGTTTGTTCTTCACTTGTGTTAAGGATATAGAGCTAGGCTAAGCTAAGAATGACAGGCAGTGCTGAGACATTTGTTGAGTGATTTTTGCTGCATTTTACCACCTTTCTTGCCACAGCTGGTAAGCGAACCACATCCATCGTTATGTTAGTCACACAGTTGTTAAGAGATTCTGTTAAGCTTCCCCGTTGACTTTGTTTGTCAGAAGGTCGCAAAAGGGTTCCTGTGACCCCCCAGGGACCCTGCAATGGTCATAAGTATGAGTCAGTTGCCAAGCCTCTAAACTTTGATTATGTGACCGTGGGGAGTGCTGCAAAGATTGTAAGTTTGAAAAACAGCCATAAGTCACTTTTTTCAGTGCCATTGTAGCATAAAAGGGTCACTAAACCAATTGTTGTAAGTCAAAGACCACCTGTACTGACGCAAAAAGATCATCCCTACAATAATTTTAGCATAAAGAACATACACACACACACACACACACTATTTTTTCTATGTTTTGTAACATTGACAACCTTCTAGATGCCAAATTGTTGAACCAAGTGCAATTGCTGGAAGCAAACAAAGCATAGCCACTGGTGTGATGTATAAAAAAAAAAACAAGTAGCAGTTTCACATTCTGTTCCTCCTTTGGCATAATATAAACAGCTTTAGTATCCTGACAGGCAGGGTGACAAGTAGATTTTCATAAGAATCCAGAGCCAGGAAAATGGATGGGTTGGTTTTTAAAAACCAATGAACTGTAATGATTTGAGTCACTGGCACTTAGAAGGAAATGAAGATTTTTTTTTTCAGTATGGCAACCCTTAAATTTAGGTGTGGGCCTCTGCTGCAGAATTGACAGGTACCTTATTCTTGTGCCAGATGCAAGAAAGAAAACTTCATTTAAAAAAAAAACCATCAGATGAGAATTGAAGAGCTATGACAGGTAAAAGCTAAAATTGAAAATCTTGGATTTTGAATGTCAATAGTTGTGGCAGGAATTAAAGCGAAGTTGGGTATGTCCATTCCTCAATTGACAGTCAAAATAACATCACTGATGTAAGAATCAATCAATCACAGAAGGTGGCATATGTCAAAACTAAATGATGGGTTTGTCATAGCAGAGAAGACACTGGAGATGTTCCTTCTGTAACACAATAATTAGGAAAAGGTAAGATCTTCTCCCAAACAAATTCAACTTCTTCTGCACATACGGACAATTCTGTGATTCCCACTAAAAATGGAGGTCATTTGCTAGTTTTCTTCAGACTGCATCCATGCAACCATATCAAGAGGAAGGAAGGAAGGAAGGAAGGAAGGAAGGAAGGAAGGAAGGAAGGAAGGAAGGAAGAAGGAAGGAAAAGCCTTGCATCTAGTCTGTATTTCCCTGGCCATGCAATAGCAATAGCAATAGCCTTAGACTTATATACT
>CM019151.1:95328183-95345558 GCA_009733165.1 Naja naja
TCCATCCCTATTTATCAAACAGGTTTGTTCTTCACTTGTGTTAAGGATATAGAGCTAGGAAGCTAACTAATGACAGGCAGTGCTGAGACATTTGTTGAGTGATTTTTGCTGCATTTACCACCTTTCTTGCCACAGCTGGCGAACCACATCCATCGTTATGTTAGTCACACAGTTGTTAAGAGATTCTGTTAAGCTTCCCGTTGACTTTGTTTGTCAGAAGGTCGCAAAGGGTTCCTGTGACCCCCAGGGACCTGTGGTCATAAGTATGAGTCAGTTGCCAAGCCTCTAAACTTTGATTATGTGACCGTGGGGAGTGCTGCAAAGATTGTAAGTTTGAAAAACAGCCATAAGTCACTTTTTCAGTGCCATTGTAGCATAAAGGGTCACTAAACCAATTGTTGTAAGTCAAAGACCACCTGTACTGACCAAAAAGATCATCCCTACAATAATTTTAGCATAAAGAACATACACACACACACACACACTATTTTTCTATGTTTTGTAACATTGACAACCTTCTAGATGCCAAATTGTTGAACCAAGTGCAATTGCTGGAAGCAAACAAAGCATAGCCACTGGTGATGTATATAAAAAGAAAAACAAGTAGCAGTTTCACATTCTGTTCCTCCTTTGGCATAATATAAACAGCTTTAGTATCCTGACAGGCAGGGTGACAAGTAGATTTTCATAAGAATCCAGAGCCAGGAAAATGGATGGGTTGTTGTTTAAACCAATGAACTGTAATGATTTGAGTCACTGGCACTTAGAAGGAAATGAAGATTTTTTTTCAGTATGGCAACCTTAAAATTTAGGTGTGGGCCTCTGCTGCAGAATTGACAGGTACCTTATTCTTGTAGATGCAAGAAAGAAAACTTCATTTAAAAAAAACCAGATGAGAATTGAAGAGCTATGACAGGTACTAAAATTGAAAATCTTGGATTTTGAATGTCAATAGTTGTGGCAATTAAAGCAAAGTTGGGTATGTCCATTCCTCAATTGACAGTCAAAATAACATCACCGATGTAAGAATCAATCAATCACAGAAGGTGGCATATGTAAAACTAAATGATGGGTTTGTCACCCAGCAGAAGACACTGGAGATGTTCCTTCTGTAACACAATAATTAGGAAGGAAAGAGTAGTCTTCTCCCAAACAAATTCAACTTCTTCTGCACATACGGACAATTCTGTGATTCCCACTAAAAATGGAGGTCATTTGCTAGTTTTCTTCAGATTGCATCCCATCAACCATATCAAGGAAAGAAGGAAGGAAAAGGAAGGAAGAAGGAAGGAAGGAAGGAAGGAAGGAAGGAAGGAAGGAAGGAAGGAAGGAAGGAAGGCCTTGCCATCTAGTCTGTATTTTCCCTGGGCCATGCAATAGCAATAACTTGCATACATAGACTTATATACTGCTTCACAATGCTTTGTATACCTCTAGTGGTTTTATGTAATGTATGCAGAGTTTGAAATGATTGGTTATTGAAGTACAGAGTTTGAAATAAGTGGTTGTAAAAAGTGCGAAATTCCTGCACAGCGATTATTAGCAGCCATGAGCGGCTATAAATAGCTGCCGGCTAAGCCATTCGGGTCCGTTCTGAGCTGAAAGTCACAATAAATAAGAGCTGAAGCACGCGTCCTGTCTCTATCTGAACTTAACACTGGCGAAGCGAAAGGTGGGATCTCTGAAGGAGAAGATGGCAGATGGCTGCACTGAACACCCCAGCCCCGTTCGATCCAAAAGCGAAGACTGGGAATCGTATGCAGCAACGGAAGAGAGGGTTTTTCTAACATACTGCGGTCCCACAGTATTCAAGATGGCCAAGGCATTGGCTGCTCCTGCAGACGTGAAGGTAATGGCTTGGGCAGATTTGGAGAGGCTATTGAGGACACACTACACGCCCCAAGTATCGTGCCTCATTCGAAGGCACGAGTTCTACCGCTGCGATCAAGGGGAGAATGAAAGTATCAGTGACTTCGTGGCAAGTTTGAGACATATTGGGGGTGCCTGTGAATTCAGCATGCTAGAGGAGGCCATGCACGATCGTTTTGTGTTGGGCCTGAAGGACAAAGTGCTACATGAAACCAAAAATTAGGCTGAAAGAAGCCATCGATGAAGCGATAGCAGCAGAAGCCACAAAAACCTCAGCAGCAACCATGAGGAAGATGAACAGAACAACTTCCCATTCTGATGGTGACAGAACCACTACTACGCACTTTGATGAACTAGATTCTGAATCAGAATACAGCGGAGAAGAGGAAGAAGAGATTAACAGGCTCAGAATGGAGCGGAAATGAAATGACCAGGGCCGGAAGAAGTGAGATTTCCGCTTGCAGGTTGTGGGGAAACCACCTGACAGAATGCAAGTTCCTGGACGCCATTTGCCTCCATTGCGAAAAGAGAGGGCACATCACAAGAGTCTGCAAATCATCTAGAACTTCACCAGACAGAAGGAAGTTTGTTTCAAACAACAAAGACAGAGAAGTTAAATCAGACAACAACAACGAAAAAATGGGGCGTGCCACAGAAGCAAGCGGGAAAAAAGAAACTCATCAAACTGTAACCATTGGTCATTCCTCATCATTGAACAATAGGAAGGTGCATGTCAAGGTATTTATCGAGGGAAGACCTTGCCAAATGGAGATGGACTCAGGTTCATACCTTTCCATGGTGTCATGGGACACTATTCAGAGACTGGTACCAGAAATTCAGAAGAATCACTTCAAAAAGCAAGCACTGACCCTCAAAGACTACCAAGGGAACAAGATTCCAGTAGTTGGAACAAGGAAATTCAACGTGAAATTCAAAAACCACACTAAACTGCTGCCATTGACCATCGTAGATAAAGACCGCCCAAGTTTGCTGGGACTTGAATGGTTCAACCTCTGGGCATCAAGTGACTGGCATCAACCACGTGAGCTTACACTGAATGGGAAGAGTCATTGAAGACTGAATTTCCAGAGGTCTTCAGCGACGGATTAGGCAAGTACTTGGGGACCCCTATCACTTTCAATCTAGACCCTAAGGTACAACCAATACGGTTAAAACTCCAGCGGGTACCATTTGCATTGAAAGAAAAAATCGATGAACAATTAGATAAACTGATAGCCCAAGGGGTATTAGAACCCACAGACCACTCCAGGTGGGAGACACCCATAGTTACACCGGTCAAAACTGATGGTTCAATGAGGATCTGTGGGGATTACCAAGGGGCATTGAACCATGCGCTACAACAGAGTGCATATCCGGTTCCAGTGGTTCATCATTTATTACACTCCCTGGGCGGGGGCAACGTTTTTGCCAAATTAGACCTTGCCCAAGCATACCAGCAGTTAACAGTAGACGATACAACTGCAGAGGCGTAAACCATTGTAACACATCGGGGTGCTTTCAAATGCAAGAGGTTACAATTCAGAGTAAGTGTGGCACCAGGCATATTTCAAAGCCTTATGGAAAGGATGTTACAAGTTTGACTGGGGTGGTGCCTTATTTTGATGATGTTTTAATCTCTGCTAAAAATGACACTCAGCTACGTGAAAGACTCAGAGAAGTGCTAATCAGGTTCAAAAAAGCAGGGTTAAAAGTAAAAAAAGAGAAATGCACACTAAGAACTGACAAAGTAGAATTTTGGGGCTATATGATTGATAAACATGGTATCCACCCCACAGAAGCCAAAATCCAGGCAATCAAGGAAGCCCCCAGACCAAAATGCAAAACAAACTTACAGGCATTTCTGGGACTTATTAATTTCTACCATATGTTTTTACCTCAGAAAGCAACCACTGCGGAACCCCTACATAGATTACTGGATAAAAAATCTGCATGGGTCTGAGGCAGAAAAGAAGAAGCAGCATTTAACAATATCAAGAGACAATCACTTCTGATTGTGTTTTAATGCAGTTTTCTGAAAATCTACCTGTTGTGTTAACTTGTGATGCCTTCCCTTTTGGAGTGGGGGAGGGGTTCTGAGCCACAAGCTTCCCAGTGGAAGGGAAGCTCCCACTGCCTTTTATTCACACACATTGACTAAAGCAGAGAGGAACTGTAGTCAGCTGGACAAAGAGGCATTGGCAATCGTGGCAGCTGTTAAGAAATTCCACGAATATATTTATGGAAGAAGATTCACCATTGTAACAGATCACAAACCACTTCTGGGAATTGTGGCCGGTGATAAACCAACTCCAATCATCCTGTCATCCAGAATGATGAGATGGACTGAATTCCTTGCAGCATATTCATATAAACTCATCCATAGACCTGGAAAGGACATTGGGCATGCAGACGCTTTGAGTCGCTGCCCACTTCTTGCACTGAGGACCCTGCTCCTGAAACTTACACGTTCTTCTTAGAAACTGTTGCCAAACTTCCTGTACATGCTGCTACAATTGCTAGAGAAACAGCCAAAGACAGTGTATTGGCTCCTATTGTGGGTTGGATCAAAAAAGGTTGGCCACTACAGGACCTACCTCAGGTCTCCCAACCCTTTAAGTCCAGACAAACCGAACTATCTGTGTTAAGAGGGTGTATTTTGTGGGGTAACAGAGTGGTTATTCCTGCAAAACTGCAGAAAGAAGTATTGGAAATGTTGCATGAGGGACATCCAGGAATTGTCAGAATGAAGGGGTTGGCCAGGAGTTATGTATGGTGGCCTGGTATTGACAAAATGGTTGAAAACTGGGTTGCATCCTGTACCAACTGTCAGGAGACAAGGCCTGCACCACCTGTCACCCCTAAACAGGAATGGGAATCTCCTAGGGGCCCCTGGTCCAGGATTCATATTGATTTTGCTGGTCCTACCAAAGGGCATACTTTTCTCATTGTGGTAGATGCATATTCCAGATGGTTAGAGGTTATTCCCATGTCCTCCACCACAGCAGACGCTGTTATCAAACAGTTAAGGAAACTTTTTGTAACTCATGGTCTACCTGACATTATTGTTTCTGACAATGGTTCCCAATTTACTGCCACTCTCTTTGAATCTTATCTGGCACAACAGGGTATCAGGCACGCCCTTACAGCCCCCGGGCATCCCTCGACTAATGGCCAGGCTGAACTTATGGCACGTTTTACTAAGGAGAAGCTCCAGCAATTAGGTCCTGGGGACATCACTGAGAAAGTAGACAAACTGCTCAGTATCCAACACATTACTCCAAACCCATCCAATAACCTAACTCCAGCTGAGCTATTGATGGGTAGAAAACTCAGGTCTCCTCTTGACCACCTTCACCCCACTTACGCACCCAACACTCCATTAGATTCCACTAGCAAAACTCGTAGTTTTTATGGGTGATGTTTATGCTAAAACCTTGTGGGTGAACCTTTATGGATTCCTGCAGAAATAATCCAGGTTACAGGCCCAGGTCTTACAGGGTTCAGACTGAGGATGGTGTTTTCTGGAGTAGGCACATAGACCAATTGTGGTCCAGAAAGTCTCTGGATCATCCCCATAGTACCTCTCTCGACTGCCTACCCACAGCCTTTTCTAGGGGAAGGGGTGACAATGAAGGTAATGAGCAAGTAAGAATCAACCCCATGTGTAACGAGCTAACACGACAGGAACTATCCCAAACCCTATCACAGCCCCAACAATTATCACATATGGAAGATTGCACAGCAATACCAGACTTAGAGGATAACACTGGGTTGGAAATGGATTGGGAGGAGAGACCAGGTTGTAGTAACCAAGCCGGTTCTACCGGCACAAGAAGTCCAAATAAGGAAATGTTATCAGATACTATGCCTTCCTCACAAGTGGAGTCCCTAGGATACCAGAACCACGCGAGATCCAAACGTAACGTAAGAGCCCCACCTATTTACAAGAGTATGTTAGATAGATGGGGTTTGAGTATGGACCAAACCTAGTGGGGAGGGGTGTAATGTATGCAGAGTTTGAAATGATTGGTTATTGAAGTACAGAGTTTGAAATAAGTGGTTGTAAAAAGTGTGGGAATTCCCTGCACAGCGATTGGCTAGCAGCCGCAGCAGTCAGCTATAAATAGCTGCCGCGGCTAAGCCATTTGGGTCTGTTCTGAGCTGAAAGTCACAATAAATAAGAGCTGAAGCACTCCGTCCTGTCTCTCTATGCGAACTTAACAGTTTACACAGTCGACCTATTTCCCCCTAGCAATCTGGGTCCTCATTTTATGACCTTGTAAGGATAAAAGGCTGAGTCAACCTTGAGCCAGTCAGAATCAAACTGCTGAACTGCTAGCAGTCAGCAGAAGTAGCCTACAGTACTGCATTCTAACCACTGCACCACCAGGCTCTTAATAATGCTGGTTTCTTTTTTTCTTTCCTTCCTTCCTTCCTTCTTTCTTTCTTTCTTTCTTTCTTTTTTCTTTTCTTTTTTCCTTCTTTCCTTTCCTTCCTTCCTTCTTTCTCTTTCTTTTTTCCTCTTCTTCTTCTTTCCTTTTTCTTCTTCCTTCCTTCCTTCTTTCCCTTCCTCCCTGCCTCCCTCCTTTGCTCTCTTGCCCTCTTTCCTTGCTTTTAGTGGTGCTGCTTTCTTGGTTTCATATCTTGCACACGATTGATGCCTTAAAGCAGATTTGAACAGATGTACAAATTTTCCTGAATCCTTCCCATTTGCATTTGCACCACTAAAAATAACACAATACCAATTAAATTCTCTGGGGATGTAACATAAAGTTAATAACTTCCCATGGGCTGTTTCTTGAACTTCCTCACCAACTTCCGCCACACCTCTTCTTTTAGCCAAATCTGGTTTCAGTTCCCCTCAGTTTTTCCCTCCATGTGTCTGTGGTGAAAAACAACTGGAATCTATTAAGGATAAGGGGATGCATGTCTTTTTCTTCACTGGAAAAAAGTGATTCCTCCATGGAATCAGGCATGTTAGGTCATCAACCAGCTGTACTGCTCAAAAGTTTAATGATCCCACATGTGTAACAATCCCACACATGTAACACACTAACAAGGAGGGAGAAAAGGATGCTCCGAAACGTTTGTGTGATTTGAAGGTAGCGAAACTTGTAAGCTGGCCAGAGGATTATCACTCGATTAAGCAGATCAGTAGATTCTTAATGTGAACCCTTATGCTAATCTATCACCCAGGACCTGAGCAAGATAAGCTGTGTCAGGTTTTCCTGAGCTGAGTCTCTCTGAAGTTGCAGCGAGGGAACTTCATAGAGGGGATTAGCATCGACATTGGACAGATACGTGCATTGTATGTTGAGTTGTCTAAACAGGATAAAGTCTTCATTCGGTTCTTTGCAGAAAGCAGGGCTTTGTGCGTTCTGCATCTATACATTTTGTTAATCCACTGAGCTTGTAGCACTTTGGGTTTGATTGCCAGAAAGAAGCCCCTTCCTGGTTTTGCTTTAATCAAGTGGTGTCCTTTGGATGTTTGAGGGCTCCATTTACTAAAATATCCACTTACATTTTACTAGGGTGTCAACTAGGGTGGTCAAACAGGGAATTCCATGGGTTCTAAGTCTGTGCACATCTGGAAAGCATTGGATGATAGGAAGCACTGCTGAGATATATATAAGAGAGAAGCCTATTCAAGGATCACCAACATGTGGCAGTCTTAATGGTTTTATTGTGAGATCTAGGTGTCCTCTTCCTCACCATTCAGGCAATAACTCCCTGATGGGTTTATTGGGAGGAGGTGCCTCTCAGAGTCTCCAGAATCCAATACTAGACAGAGGGAACACCAGCAATGCATGACAAGGCAGGTGTGATAATGGGTTAAGCCTTTCTCCTTGTCCACACAGCAGAAACTGAGATACATAAGCTGGAACAGGTACGGAATTCGTGAAAATTCAGCTATGTGACTTGAGGTGCTAGGAAGTGACAACTCTGCAAAAAAACACAAACTCTTGTGTAGCTCCTGCACCCTCCCCCCAAAGGGTGTATATCTATGAAAATAACTTTATAATAAATCATATGTTATGTTAGTATTGCCCAGTCTAATAAGACCTCACTTTTCCACCCCTTGGATCTGAAATAGTAGGACTGAGAGCATATACACACAAAATACTTTTATAGACTGCATGTCACCACATGTATTTGTGGCTTCTGGGATCCCCTTCTTTGACGAATGCCAAATTTCCATCCATTTCTGCATGTTTAGTTTTATTTTGAAGTTTAAAAGCCAAACTGAGTTTGTAGAGGTTGAAGACACTGGCTTTGCTGCTTTAATACTTTAAAACTCCTCCCAATTTAAGCTTTTGGTATATCTAAAAAGCCTAGGGTGATCTTTGAGAGAACTGGGATTAGATGTTCTTTATTTAGCTCCTGCTAGCTTTTTATAAAACCTGAAGCTGGTGGCAACCTGAAAACAGATTGGAATACAAAATATACCATCTTGGAGCCCAATCACTATAAGAAGTCCATCAAATGTATATGTCTCCTTGTCTGTGGTGGTGGAAGCCATCTCGTCTTCATTGCCCAATATGCAAAAGACTTTTATGGACAAGGATTATTCTATGTGCATGATGGGTGATCCGTGCTGTGTGCTCTGTTTTAAAGGGGCCACAAGATGAGGAGGCATGCTTTGTAAAGTTTCCTCCTTTCTCAGTATAAAATTGCCTATCCGTGACATGGACCGTAGCCTCTCTTGTTGACATCAAGCTGAGTTGCCATGGTGATTTTTGCTGTGTTGGAAACATGAGGGTCGAAATGCAGCCAATGGAGTTTGGGACAGTTGAGGGAGAGGCAGAGACGGAGAAGAGAAATTATCACAACCAAAAGCAATGTCACCCGAGGGAAGCAGATTGTCCATTACTAAAATGTTTTCCAAATATTCAGAATAGCAGAATTACAGACTTGGAAGAGACCTTGGAGGTCATTCCAGACACGTGGCTGTCCAGTCTCTCCTTAGAAACCTCCAGTAATGGAGCATTCACAGTTTTTTGGGGGAAGCCGTTCCATTGATGAGTTGTTCAAATCATCAGGACAATCCTCCTTAGTTCCAGGTTGCTTCTCTCCTTGGTTCATTTCCATCTGTTGCTTCTTGTCCCACCTTCAGGGGCTTTGGAGGATAGGCTGAGCCCCCCTCTTCTTTGTGGCAGCCTCAGATGAAAATAACTCCTATTCATCACATCCAAATTATTCTTTCCATCCACTCCTTCTGCCCAGCTCCATCAATTATACAGGAACACAGAATCTGGGTTTGCTTCTCTCCCTGTTTAGTATCAGACGTCTCAGTAATGATGTGCATGATTGCTCAAGAGGGACAGGATTGCTACTATTTGTTTATCTAATTTCCTACCTTTATTATTTCTATAAATAACTTAAACACCATACACAATGCTACTTCTTCTACCGCTTTTCCCCATAACAGCCACCTGTGAGGTGTGTTGGACTGAGAGACAGTGCCTAGCCCAAACTCACCCAGCAGCATTCATGCCTAAGGTGGAACTAGAATTCACAGTCACCTGCTGATTAGCCCAAAGTCACCCAACTGACCTTCATGCCTAAGGCAGGACTAGAACTCACAGTCACCTGGTTTCTAGCCTGATGCCACTAGACCAGGGGTGGGCAAACTTTTTGACTCGAGGGCCACAGTGGGTTCTTAAACTGGACTGGAGGGCCGGAACAAAAGCATGGATGGAGAGTTTGTGTGAACTAATATAAATTCAAAGTTAGATTACTTCACGTAGCCTTCTGGGAGAGCAAGAGAACCCTCCGCTCTTTTGGCTCCACAGGCCAGATAGAACAGCTGAACTGACCGGATCCGGCCCCCAGGCCGTAGTTTGCCCATGGCTGCACTAGACCAAACTGGCTCTCAGGTGTGATTTTCTTCTTAACCCTGTTCTCTCTCTTCAGAGGTTGCATGTCCATCAGGTGTTCTGTAGATTCCATTCTGTGGAATAAACTATACCTGCAAAAAAGGACCTTGGTGGCTCAGGCTGTTAAATGCCTGCACTTAAGTTCCAGCTGCCTACAATTACTGTAGGCTCGAATCCCACCAGGCTCAAGGTTGACTCAGCCTTCCATCCTCTTGGGGTAGGTAAATTGAGGACCCAAGATTGTTGGGGGCAGTAAGCTGACTTTGTAAAAGTGCCGCTTAGTAATAAGCAGGCATATACAATGGAATGAAGGCTATTGCTGAGCACACTGGGTTGTATCCCAAAAAATTGTAAGCCGCCCTGAGTCTTCGGAGAAGAGTGGCATATAAATGTAATTTTTTTAAAATGGCATTATTGGGCACCCATTTGGGGAAGATCAACCCTGGTAGGAAGCAGAGGAGGATGACAACTATGTGGTCCTTGGTGTTCTCTGAGCTTGGTGGGTCAAACTAGTGCATTGATGATGTTACCTAGATTGGTGGCGAAATGTCTGCAAGAAAACCACGAAGCTCAGAGAGCACCCAGGACCCCAGAGTTCAACCCTGAGCTACCAATATTCTCTCCTATCGGTAACACAACTCTGTACTGACAATACCATGCAATGTCAAAAGGTATTATGAACCCCGCAAATCTAAGGAATGGAGAGCTGTAAAACTCAGCATGAAAGGAAGGAGATAAAAATGGGATGCATTAAAATCAAGGTTGGAGCAAGACTGAAGAATCCTGCCTCCATATCGTGTCCTTTCAAACAAGAGCCTCATCTTGAGATTCTTATATCTGGAAAAGTTTTAATGAGAAAGAATGCAAAATCTGTTCTCTTATCATTCTGCAAAGGAAACATGGCTTTGTCAGAAATTACACTGGAAAGCGACAAAGACTAACTCCTTTTTTTATTTTGCCCGATAAAGATGATAAATAGCACCATTAAGGAGCAGTATTCTTTAACGTTCTTCCTAAATCTTTTCAGTTTTTCACATTAAAAAATCCTCTTTGTCAGGTTTCAAATGGCCTGAAGACTGAAACTGAAATCCCACTGATCCAGTTACATTCTGTGCAATGGAGCACACAGGGACCAAGTGGCATCTTAAACCAAACATTTTGATCTAGGAAGCAAAGATGGGCTTGATGTCTATGGAGATTCTCCGTCATCCAAGTCATGGTTGTCCCAAAGGTGCTTTTTCAAAAGGCAACGGTTCACTTTCTTGGTGTTCTCTTTAAAGATGTTTCGCTTCTCATCCAAGAAGCTTCTTCAGTTCTTCTTCAGAACTTCTTCCATTTAGAACTGAAGAAGCTTCTTGGATGAGGAGCGAAATGTCTTTGAGGACAAACAAAGAAAGTCCAGTTGCTTTTTGAAAAAGCATCTTTGGGAGAAAAAGGGGGCTTGTGAAAGGGGGGGTGAAAACCAGACTTTTCATGTTGATGGGTGATTCACTGGAAGACTTACTAATATCAAGTATAATTCCCTTTGTATGAATGTTCAAGGTTGCTTATGCATATTTTTCGATGCAATTCATTACACTTAAGAATAACCGAAGACCTTAATTTTCCATGAGAGACCACATCATTCCCTTTCAGAGGAAGCAATGTTATATGCAAGGTGCCAAAAGGAAGTAAGAATAATAATAATCAGAAGCAGGAGATGAATGGAAAAGCGATGAACTAAACACTTTAAATCAACCCCAATTTACTATATGTCTCCATATTTTTCACCCTTGTAAGCCATTTTTGTTTCCACCATGGACATCTGCATAATTAATTAATGCAGATGTCCGTGGTGCTAATTAATATGCTAATTAATATGTTGGCCATTATGGTTTAAGCTTCTTGCTTCCCTCTTTTTGACTATCTCATTGCCTCCTTCCTCCAACTCAGCTCCATGGCAAGAACAAACATTCTTGAAGGTACATAAGAACAAAATCAAATTAAAAAGATGGAGGAAGGAGACCATCAAGCAAGGAATATGTTTATGTTTATTTGGATTTATAAGCTGCCCTCTCTCCTGAAGGACTCAGGGGGGCGTACATAAAAAACAGGCAATACAAAAATTAAAACAAATTAAAAAAATATTAAATTACGGCCAAATAAACATTTCAAATTAAAACCCCGATCCTCTGTCAGTCCAGGCTGGATTGTAAGAATAACCATGTTTTAAGGTCACAGCGGAAGGAGCGGAGATCAGGGGTCAGGCACAAATCTAGAGGCACTGATTCCAGAGAGTGGGAACTCCCACAGAGAAGGCCCTCCCCCTAGGGGTCACCAGCTGACAGTGTTCAGCTGGAGGCCCCGTCTGTGGGAGCACACTGGGAGATTGGCATTCTGCCGATGGCAGAGATGCCTTGCAGTCCTCCCGGACCCAAGCCATAGGGCTTGTGTGTTGTTACCAACACCTTGAATCTCACATGGAGGGCAACCGTAGCCAATGAAAATGAGGAGGGGTGTAATATGGGAGAATCGGGAGGGTCCCATCACCACTAACAATAACAGTGAAGGAAGATCTGGCTGAAGGATCCAACCTCCCTTATTTTACAGGACCTGAACAGGTTGAGAGTTGAAATGCCTAAGCATAAAACCAGTATGCTCAAGTGGAGAATCTTAGCAGTTAACAACATGCTGTGTAAATGTGGAGAGAGGCAGATACATACCAGCCCATCTGCCGGTATGTTGGCTACTACCAGAAACATGAGTGATAATAACTTATGTTGGGCCATCCTAAGAAACAACTCCCACTAGTTTTATAGATCAGTGTTCCCACACAGTTCATGAAAGTTGATTCCTTCTCCCAAACTGTTGCAACTACAACTCACAGACCTCACAATCACAATGGCCAATGACTGGAATTAGCCATATCTCCAACACCTTGAAGACACCGCTTGGGAAAGCTGACATGATAAGAACATCATCCAATGAACAACTGCAGAAAATCCAAGTGATCATTTTGCTATTTTTTTTATTGGAGGCCAAGAGCCTAGAATAAAGTTTTTAGGAGTTGATATATAGACAATAAGGTTTAAAAATTGAATATGTATCCAGTGCAGTTGAGAAGTCATGTACATGAGCAGTTGCTTAGCAACTAGGATGAAGTTCAGAAATCATAAAACCTGGGCAACAAGGTTTCTTCATCTAACTTTTTTATTATTCTAGGAATTATTCTGATAAGAATGTGCTAGGAGTCTTACTTTTCCTTCGAATCTCAAGTCTCCTTGGTAACATATTATTTCCTTGAAAATAAAGAGGATCCTCTTTTGACCTGCTTACTGCTACTTACAATATTTTAAACATTTATGATTACTTTGAAGTTAAAAAAGAACTGAGAGGCATTTTTCAAAGGCCTCTGGTTGCATTTTATTTCAATTTTAGGTGTGCTTTAAACAATAGAAAGTTCTTGTATGTTGATGTGTGTTATGTATGTAGGTTTAAATGTTATTGGTTTATTTGAACTGTTCTTGTAAAATGTTAAATGGGATTGGTTTAAATAGTGCGGGAAAAACCCTGCACTCCCATTGGCTGGCAACTACGGCTGCTGGTTATAAGAAGCAGCTGTAGCCCAGCCAACTCGGGTCCATTCGAGCTGTAGTCACTAATAAACTCTTCACTGAAGCTCTTCGCCTGACTCTTCATGCAAACTTAACACTGGCGACGAAGGTGGGATTTCTGAAGAAGAGACAACGCGGAAGACAAGCAGAAGAGCGAGATGGCTGCGCTGAACACCCCCAGCCCGCTCGATCCGGGCGGCGGAAGACTGGGAATCGTATGCGGATCGCTTCCAGATGTACTTGGAAGGAAACGACCTCGCCGATATCCCCGAGAAGCGGAAGAGGGCGGTATTTCACGACTGCGGTCCGGCAGTCTTCAAGATGGCGAAGGCATTGGCGGAGCTGCAGACTTGAAGGTAATGGAATGGCCTTATTTGGAAAAGCTTTTAAGAGCCCATTACGCCCCACAAGTATCGCGGCCTCATTAAGAGACATGAGTTTTACGGGATCAAGGGGAAAGCAAAATGTTAATGACTTGGGTATGCATGATCGGTTTGTTCTAGGCCTCAAAGATAAGGTCTTACAAAGCAAACTGTTAATGAAACCTAAGATCACGTTTAGGAGGCCATAGAGAAGCTGTTTCAGCGGAAGCCACCAAGTCCTCAGCAGCGGCCATGAAAAAGATTAACAAGGCCTCAAGCCATTCTGATGTGGAAAAATCCACAACAACCCATTGTGAGCAAATAGACTCTGATTCAGATTGCAGTGAGGTGGAGGAAGGAATTTTAGACTCAGAATGGAGAAGAAAAGGAAAGACCCTGGAAAAAGAGGCAAGAATTTTATTGCAGAGGCTGTGGGGGCCACCCCGCACTGAATGCAAGTTTTAGACACCATCTGCCTACGTTGTGAGAAAAGGTCACCTAGCAAGAGTCTGCAAATCATCCAGAACTCCACCTAGTAGGAAGAAATTCCTGAAAAGGATTTTAAGCCCAACAACTTCATTGAAAAGATGGGGCGCAACTCAGAAGCAAATGGAAAGAATGAAACTCATCAAACAATCACCATTGGTCATTCTTCACCCTTGAGAAGCAGAAAAGTACATGTGAAGGTATTCATTGAAGGAAGGCCTTGCCAAATGGAAGTGGACTCAGGCTCCTATTTATCTATGGTGTCATGGGACACTATTCACAGGCTACTTCCCAACATTCAGAAGAAACATTTCCAGAAGCAAGCACTGACTCTTAAAGACTACCAAGGGAACAAGATTCCAGTAGTTGGAGCAAGAGATTTCAATGAAGTTTAAAGGCCACACCAAACGCTTGCCCCTGACCATCGTGGACAAGGATCACCAAGCTTGCTGGGACTTGAGTGGTTCAAGCCACTAGGCATCGAGGTGACTGGCATCAATCACGTGAGCAACTCTGAATGGGAGGAGGCCTTGAAGTCTGAGTTTCCAGAGGTCTTCAGCGAAGGATTGGGCAAGTATATGGGGACCCCTATCACTTTCAACCTAGATCCCAAGGTGCCCCCAATTCGTTTAAAGCCCAGGAGGGTTCCATTTGCTTTAAAGGAAAAATTGATGCACAATTAGACAAATTAATTGCTCAAGGGGTTTTAGAGCCCACTGACCACTCCAGATGGGAAACACCCATAGTCACACCAGTCAAGGCTGATGGGTCAGTAAGAATTTGTGGAGACTATAAGGGGACACTGAACCATGCGCTGCAGAGCAGCATATCCAGTTCCAGTTGTGCATCATCTGTTACATTCACTTGGCAGGGGTACAGTCTTTGCCAAATTGGACTTGGCCCAGGCATATCAACAACTAACAGTTGATGATGCCACTGCAGAGGCCCAAACCATTGTGACTCATAGAGGTGCCTTCAAATGTAAAAGGTTACAATTTGGAGTAAGCGGCACCAGGCATCTTTTCAAAGCCTTATGGAAAGAATGCTCCAAGGACTGCCAGGGGTAGTGCCTTACTTTGATGATGTGTTAATCTCTGCTGAAAATGACACTCAGCTACAAGAAAGACTCAGAGAAGTCCTTACCAGATTCAGGAAAGCTGTTAAAAGTCAAGGAAGAAAATGCACACTTAAGACAGACAGGGTTGAGTTCCTGGGCTACATGATTGACAAGCATGGCATCCACCCTACTGATGCCAAGGTTAAAGCAATCAAAGAAGCCCCTAAACCTAAATGCAAAACAGATTTGCAAGCCTTCCTTGGACTTATTAACTTTTATCACATGTTCCTACCTCAAAAGGCAACCATTGCTGAACCTTTGCACAGATTACTTGATAAGAAGTCTGTTTGGTCTGGGGAGGAAGGAACAATCAGCATTTAACAGTATTAAGAGACTAATCACGTCTGATGCTGTACTGATACAGTTCTCTGAGAATTTGCCTGTTGTACTGACTTGTGATGCATCCCCTTTGGAGTGGGGGGTTTGAGCCACAGGCTTCCCAGGGGAGAGAAGCCCCTATTGCATTTTACTCTCGACTTTGACCAAAGCAGAGAGGAATTACAGCCAACTGGACAAAGAGGCATTGGCAGTTGTTGCAGCTGTTAAGAAATTTCATGAATATCTGTATGGCAGGACATTTACCATTGTTACAGATCACAAACCTTTGTTAGGCATTGTGGCAGGAGACAAACCTACACCTACTATCCTGTCACCAAGAATGCTGAGGTGGACTGAATTTCTTGCAGCTTATTCATACAAACTGATTCACAGGCCTGGCAAGGACATTGGACATGCTGATGCACTGAGTCGCTGCCCACTTTCCACAAGGAGGACTTTGAACCTGAAACACACCTTTTTCCTAGAAACTGTTGCCAAGCTTCCAGTTCATGCTGCTGAAATTGCCAGAGAGACTGCCAAAGACACTGTGTTGGCTCCTGTTATAGGCTGGATTAAGAAAGGTTGGCCTCTTCAAGATCTACCTCACCATGCCCAACCTTTAAGTCCAGGCAAACTGAATTATCTGTATTAAGAGGATGTATTTTGTGGGGTAACAGGGTGGTTATTCCTGCAAAACTGCAAAGAGAGGTTTTGGAAATGTGGTATTGTCAGGATGAAGGGATTGGCCAGGAGTTATGTATGGTGGCCAGGTATTGACAAAATGGTTGAAAACTGGGTTGCATCTTGTCCCCACCAGGTAGTCAGGCCTGCACCATCTCACGCCCCCACACAGGAATGGGAATGTCCTAGGGGCCCATGGTCTAGGATTCACATTGATTTAGGTCCTACTAGAGGGCACACCTTTCTTATTATAGTAGATGCATATTCCAAATGGCTAGAGGTGTTTCCCATGACATCCACCACAACTGATGCTGTCATCAAGCAGCTCAGAAAACTGTTTGTAACCCACGGGTTACCTGATGTTCTTGTCTCTGACAATGGCCCTCAATTTACATCTAACCCTTTTGAATCCTATTCTAGCACAACAGGGTATCAGACATGCCCTTACTGCCCCTGGGCACCCTTCGCTAACGTCGGGCTGAACGCATGGTACGCTTTACCAAAGAGAAGCTCCAGCAACTGGGTCCTGGGGACATCACTGAGAAGGTTGAAAACTTCTTAGTGTCCAGCACATCACCCTAGCCCATCTAATAACTTATCCCCAGCAGAGTTGTTGATGGGTAGGAAACTTAGGTCTTCCCTTGACCGCCTTCATCCCATTTACGCACTCCAACGCACCACTGGATTCCACTTCCAAAGTTCACATTCAGTGTGGGTGATTCTGTGTATGCTAAGAACCTCATAGGTGAACCTTTGTGGATTCCTGCTGAAATAACTCAGATCACAGGCCTCGTTTACAGGGTACAAACAGAGGATGGACTTCTGAGCAGGCACATTGATCAACTTAGATCCAGGTTCTCTCAGGAACATCGCCTTTGTTCCTCTCTAGTTCCCTCACCTGATGTCAATTCTAGGGGAAGGGGAGAACAGAGGAAAATCAGCAAGCAAGAATCAACCCCATGTGTAACAAGCCATTACGACAGGAACCATTCCAAAAACTCTCACAATGCCAAAATCCATCCTTAGAAGTGGAAGATTGTACATCACTACCTGACTTGTGCTGACATTGGAG
>CM019151.1:95346558-95395089 GCA_009733165.1 Naja naja
TTGCTGGGTGCCCAGGGGCAGTGAGGGCATGTCTGATACCCTGTTGAGAGCTAGAAAGGATTCAAAATGTTGAGATGTGAATTGAGGGGCCATTGTCAGAAACAAGGACATCTGGTAACCCATGGGTTACAAACAATTTTCTGAGCTGCTTGATGACAGCAGCCTCAGTTGTAGTGGATGTCATGGGAATTACCTCTAGCCATTTGGAATATGCATCTACTATAACTAGAAAAGTGTGCCCTCTTGTAGGGCCTGCAAAATCAATGTGGATTCAGACCATGAGCCCCTAGGACATTCCCATTTGTTCCTGGCGTGAGTGAGGTGGGCTGGTCACTACCTGGCAATTGGACAAGAAGGCTACCCAGTTTTCAACCATTCTGTCAATACCTGGCCACCATACATAACTCCTGGCCAAACCTTTCATCCTTACAATCCCAGGATGACCCTCATGTAACATTTCCAAAACCTCCCTTTGCAGTTTTGCAGGAATAACCACCCTGTTACCCACAAAATACATCCTCTTAATACAGATAATTCAGTTTGCCTGGACTTAAAGGTTGGGCAAGGTGAGGTAGATCTTGAAGAGGCCAACCTTCTTAATCCAGCCCATAACAGGTGCCAACACAGCATCTTTGGCAGTCTCTCTGGCAATCTCAGCAGCATGGACTGGAAGCTTAGCAACGGTCTCAGGAAAAAGGTGTGAGTTTCAAGTTCAAAGTCCTCCTTGTGGCAGTGAGTGGGCAAGCGACTCAGTGCATCAGCATGTCAATGTCCTTGCCAGGCCTGTGAATCAGTTTGTATGAATAGGCTGCAAGAAATTCAGTCCACCTCAGCATTCTTGGTGACAGGATATTAGGTGTAGGTTTGTCTCCTGCCACAATGCCTAATAAAGGTTTGTGATCTGTAACAATGGTGAATGACCTGCCATACAGATATTCATGAAATTTCTTAACAGCTGCAACAACTGCTAAAGCCTCCTTGTCCAGTTGGCTATAATTCCTCTGCTTTGGACAAAGTGCGAGTAAAATGCAATTGGGGCTTCCCTTCCACTGGGAAGCCTGTGACTCAAACCCCACTCCAAAGGGGATGCATCACAAGTCAGAACAACAGGCAAATTCTCAGAACTGTATCAACACAGCATCAGACGTGATTAGTCTCTTAATACTGTTAAATGCTGACTGTTCCTTCCTCCCCAGATCCAAACAGCTTTCTTATCAAGCAGGCGATGTAAAGGCTCAGCAATAGATGCTTTGTGAGGTAGAAACATGTGGTAAAAGTTAATAAGTCCAAGGAAGGCTTGCAAATCTGTCTTGCATCTAGGTTTAGGGGCTTCCTTGATTGCTTTAACCTTGGCATCAGTAGGGTGGATGCCATGCTTGTCAATCATGTACCCCAGGAACTCAACTCTGTCTGTTTTGAGTGTACATTTGTCTTCCTTGACTTTTAAACCCGCTTTTCTGAATCTGGTAAGGACTTCTCTGAGTCTCTCTTTGAAGCTGAGTGTCATTTTCAGCAGAGATTAACACATCATCAAAATAAGGCACTACCCTGGCAGTCCTTGCAACATTCTTTCCATAAGGCTTTGAAAAATGCCAGGTGCCCGCTTACTCCAAATTGTAGTCTTTTACATTTGAAGGCACCTCTATGAGTCACAATTGTTTGTGCCTCTGCAGTGGCATCATCAACTGTTAATTGTTGATATGCCTGAGCCAAGTCCAGTTTGGCAAATACTGTACCCCTGCCAAGGGAATGGAGTAGATGATGCACAACTGGTACTGGGTATGCGCTCTGCTGCAGCGCATGGTTAAGTGTCCCCTTATAGTCACCACAGATTCTCACTGACCCATCAGCCTTGACTGGTGTGACTATGGGTGTTTCCCATCTGGAGTGGTCAGTAGGCTCTAAAACCCCTTGAGCAATGAGCTTATCTAATTGTGCATCAATTTTTCCTTTAAAGCAAATGGAACCCTCCTGGGCTTTAAAAGAATTGGGGGCACCTTGGGGTCTAGGCTGAAAGCAATAGGGGTCCCCATACTTGCCCAGTCCTTCGCTGAAGACCTCTGGAAACTCAGACTTCAAGGACTCCTCCCATTCAGAGCTGCTCACGTGATTGATGCCAGTCACCTCGATGCCTAGTGGCTTGAACCACTCAAGTCCCAGCAAGCTTGGGATCCTTGTCCACGATGGTCAGAGGCAAACGTTTGGTGTGGCCTTTAAACTGCACGTTGAAATCTCTTGCTCCAACTACTGGAATCTTGTTCCTTGGTAGTCTTTAAGAGTCAGTGCTTGCTTCTGGAAATGCTTCTTCTGAATGTTGGGAAAGAGTCTGTGGATAGTGTCCCATGACACCATAGATAAATAAGAGCCTGAGTCCACTTCCATTTGGCAAGGCCTTCCTTCAATAAACACCTTCACGTGTACTTTTCTGCTTTTAAGGGTGAAGAATGACCAATAGTGATTGTTTGGTGAGTTTCATTCTTGCCATTTGCTTCTAAATTTCGCCCCATCTTTTCAAGAAATTTGTTGGGCTTAAAGTCTTTATCAGGAAATTTTTTCCTACTAGGTGGAGTTCTGGATGATTTGCAGACTCTGGCTATGTGACCCGTTTTCACAACGTAGGCAAATGGAGTCAAAGAACTTGCATTCAGTGGGGTGCCCCACAGCCTCTGCAATAGAATCCTTGCCTGTTTTTTCCAGAGTCTTTTTCTTCTTCTCCATTCTGAGTCTAAAAATCCCTCCTCTGCCTCACTGCTATCTGAATCAGAGTCTATTTGTTCGCAATGGGCTGTTGTGGATTTTCCCCATCAGAATGGCTTGAGGCCTGGCTTGAGGCCTTGTTAATCTTTTCATGGCCGCTGCTGAGGACTTGGTGGCTTCCGCTGAAACAGCTTCTTCAATGGCCTCTTTAAAGCGATCTTAGGTTTCATTAATAGTTTGCTTTGTAAGACCTTATCTTTAAGGCCTAAAACAAACCCGATCCATGGCCTCTTCTAAGTTGGTAAAGTCACAAGCACCCCATGTCCCTTAAACTTGCCACGAAGTCATTAACATTCGCTATCCCCTTGATCCCGCGGTAAAATTCGTGTCTCTTAATGAGGCACGATACTTGTCGTAATGGGCTCTTAAAAGTTTCTATGGGCCATTCCATTACCTTCAGCTCTGCTGCTCCGCCAATGCCTTAGCCATTTTGAAGACTGCGGACCGCAGTGCGTGAAAGACCGCCCTCTTCCGTCTCGGGGATGCCGGCGAGATCGTTCCCTTCCAGGTACATGTGGAAACTATCCGCCTCGATTCCCAGTCTTCGCCGCCGGATCGAGCGGTGCTGGGGGTGTTCAGCACAGCCATCTCGCTCAGTTGCTTGTTCGTCGCGTCGTCTTCTCTTCAGGAAATCCCATCCTCGTCGCCAGTGTTAAGTTTGCATGAAGAGTCAGATGCGAGGAGTTCCAGCA
Organism: Naja naja; assembly: GCA_009733165.1. NCBI lineage: Eukaryota > Metazoa > Chordata > Lepidosauria > Squamata > Elapidae > Naja > Naja naja. The sequence goes on from CM019151.1 coordinate 95,350,008, forward strand.
AAGAGTTTATTTAGTGACTACAGCTCGAATAGACCCGTCCTGGCTTGGCTATGGCTGCCTCTTATAGCCTGCAGCCGTAGCTGCCAGCCAATGGGAGTGCAGGGTTTCTTCCCGCACTATTTAAACCAATACCATTCAACATTTTACAAGAACAGTTCAAATAAACCAATAACATTCAAACCTACATACATAACAATTTCCACCCATTGCTTCTTGTCCTGCCTTCAGATGCCTTGAGAATAGGTGGACCCCTTCTTCTTAGTCCCACAAATGTTGGAACACTTCTATCATGTCACTGCTATCATATCATATCATGACAGGGCCAGGAGTGATGGGGCCCATGAGTTCAAGGTATGCTTGAGTGCAAAAATGACAACCTATTTAAACACATGGGAACTTCTCTCCTGTCCTATTGGTGGGTTGTATCTCAATCAACTTTGTGTGGGTGTCCTTCTGATTTGCTAAAAGAAGTTGTTAAGTTTGCATGAAGAGACAGATCGCGAGTGCTTCAAGCTCTTTGTTTATTAGTGACTACAGCTCAGAACGAACCCACTTTGGCTGGGCTGCGGCTGCTACTTATAGCCAGCAGCCGCAGTTGCCAGCAATCAAGTGCAGGGTTTTCCACTTTTAAACCAATCATTTCTTACATTTTACAAGAACAGTTCAAACTAAACCAATGACTTTAAACCTGCATACATAACAGAAGTCATTCTGATTCCTTTTCAGCAGGGTTGAAGCTCAAGGATGTCTTGAAAACATTTGATTTGAGACGATTTGTTTGGCTTTTATAAAACCTTTTTTAAAGCCTGAGAGAAGAATATGACTCAGAAACTGTCCCAGTCTATGTATACAAAGCAATTGTGAATGAGAAGGTTTTTTAATATTAAATATCTAGGGAAAAGTCATCGTTTCTTCACCAGCTGGGCCTCTGGTTTTCTATTCAAAAAAGAAAAGGGGGGAGGGACATGAATGCATCCGTTCTTTGCTCATCCCAAAACTGTAAGTTTCCCCAAAATTGGTGGGTTTCAGCTTGAAAAAAACCCTTTGGTGATTATTTTACCCATCAGCTTGTCCGCTTCATGCTTCTAATCACAGACACAGGAAATCCATTATTTTCTCCCTTTAATATTCAACACAGCTGTACCAAACTCGCCCAGACACCAGACAGCTACTGTCGTGTGCCGCCTGCAAGAGGTTCCCCCCGCCACGAAAGCTAATTAGCAAACTGTTTTGTAAAGCCAGATTTTTATCATCTGCTTGGATCTTGCAGGAAAGAAAAGATTCTGAAGTCTGCACAAGTACTCCTTTGTTTCGTTCGAGAGCTGAGTTTTCACAGCTAGCTGGCCAAGGACCTGCTGCTCAGAGAACCAACCGGGACACCAGGAGAAACAAGACGACGCTTAACGTGTTGAGGAAGGAAAAGGCGAGGGAGGAACAGGATAGGCAGAATCATAAAAGGGTTGGAGAAATATATATATATTTTTCCCAGAAGGTTTATGCTTTGGGATTCTGCAGTAACAGATGGACAGAATCAAGATCATGTAAAGTGCTAGTACCACTTTATAATGTCTTGGGAAGGTGACGCTTGGAATATTGCATCCAGTTTTGGTCACCACAATATAAACAAGATGTTGAAACTCTAGAAACAGGGCAGAGAAGAGTAATGAGGATGATTGGGGGACTGGAGGCTAAAACATATGAAGAACGGTTGCTGGAATTGGATAGGTCTAGTGCAGGACTAGGGGTGACATGATAACAGTGTTTCAATATCTGAGGAGCTGCCACAAGGAAGAAGGGGTCACCTGAAGGCAGGACAAGAAGCAATGGATGGAAACTGAACCAAGAAAGAAGCCACCTAGAACTAAGGAGAAATTTCGTGTTAGTGAGAACTATGAGTGGAACAATTCGCTTCCGGAGATGGTGGGAGCTCCCTCACCGGAGGTTTTAAAGAAGAGATAGGAGAGCTACTTATCTGGAATGGTAGAAGGTCTCCTGCTTGAGCAGAGAGTTGGATTAGAAGACCTCCAAGGTTTCTTCCAGCTCTGTTCTTCTGTTGTCCTCACTCAAAAGCCAGCTTAGGAATAGGACATTCCATTTTTTAAGCTTCGTGACTTCTTGGATGATGGTTTGTGGGATTCATGGCCTGCTTTGTGGCATCCCCATGACAGCATTTTTCTTCTGGGCTGGGAGATAGGTTGAGTTGAGAAGAAGACATTGCTCTGATAGATAAATAAGTAAATGTTCTGCCCTCAGTTGCTTTGGAGAATAGGTTGAGCCCCTCATCTTTGCAGAAGCCCCTCAAATACTGGAACTCTGCTAGGGTCCTTCTTCCCAGTCCTTCTTTTCACTAGACTAGACAAACCCAATTCCTGCAACCGTTCTTCGTATCCTATTTATCCTATTTATCCTTTATGTATCCTGTTTATTTAAAGTCTATATATGCAATAGACCTTAGGTATTTGCTCCCTTCCTCTTGGGTTTCTCTTGATTGACTCCACCAATATATCATTTTACAGAAAATGAGGGATTCCCCCCCTCCGATATCTTTTGATTGTTATTATTTTTAAAACACTTCTTAAATTAGCATTCATCTGAGCCGGGTGACATTCTCATAAGGAAGAATAATGGAACTAGCTAGCAAATGAGACAAGAAGCATTATGAGATATGCATTAAAATGAAATTATTTCCCCTTGATCCAAAAAATGTACAGAATAAATTTGTTTTGACAGAATAGGAAAAATAAAAAAAACTTCCATCGGAACCGTTCATAGTACTTGGAAATTAATAGAGTATATTTTCACTCTTTTATTTCTAAATGAATTAAGTAGTCATTTTGCTTTTGAAAGCTGGATGCATCTGTAACCATCTTGAGAATTGCAGTTCCTTTAAAAAAAAGTTCTTAAGAAAAGAAAGAGAAAGGAAGGGGTGTTCTTTGCCAGATGGCAAGATTCTTTATGGTGCATTGCTTACTTGGTGATTATTAACACTGATTTCCCCGTCAGTTAATTAAGATTTCCTGTTATGAAGTCCATATATCAGATCCCTAAGAGCTGGAAGAAACCACTAAAAGTTTTAAGCCCACTGAGTGATGTGTGGATCTCTGTAAATCTTCTGTGTGGATTTTTTTTATTGCATTAACATAATAAATTACCCAGGCAAATAATCCTAGCACAATAAAAACATATGCATATTTAAAAATTCCTCAACAAAAGCCCTACACACACACACACACACACAAATAGATATCATCGATTACAAATGGGGGAAAATATTTGTAGCTCGGGTAGTACATGTTGGTGGTGGCTTGTTGTTTAATTTCCGAATGTTTCCCCACCACACTAGGTAACATCATCAGCGAAACTTTGGTTGAAGTGTCTTGTTTGAGTTCTCTTCTGCTTTTGTAGGTCTTATGTGGTTTGATCTCCAGCCAGGGTGACCCTCACACGGTGTGACCAGCTGACCCCATAAGACCTATAAAAGCAGAAGAGAAACAAGACACTTCAACAAAAGTTCCGCTTATGATGTTACCTAGCCTGATGATGAAACATTCGGAAACTAAACAAGCTCAGAGAACAAACCACCATCAAGATGTCACCATCAATATCCTCTAGCTGTTACATGTTGAGCCACCTCTAGACAAGATGGGCAGCTCACAAATCGAATAAATGAATAGCCTAAAAAAACAACACTCTGCAGTTTTAGTTTTGTACACTTAAAAGGATTCCTTTTCCAATACTCTTTAATAATTATGGGTAGTCCTCAACTTAACAACTGTAATTCAGCCTGGAATTATGGTTGTAAATCATCATGGGTCCTTAAGCCAGTTTTTGCAATCTTTTTTGAAGTGCATGCAAGCATGGTGATTATTAAGAGAATCATCATCCTCTATGAATGACCCTATAATCCCTTGTATTGGGGTGGAGTCTGGGCAACTGAACGGAGCTGAGTGTTTACAGACCGGATATCTTTCCTGTTGCCAATGCTGAGTCTGCAGCAATATATATTCTCAGTGTGCCCAGTGAGAGAAATATCTGCCTCTGCTCAGGATTGAACTCACAGCTTCCTGATTGTGAGGCAAGAGTGCCACCTCTAGGCCACCACTGCACCACTCCCAATTATTAAGAGAATCTGCTTTCCCTGATGACTTCTTTTGACAGAAACTACAATTAAATCCATAAAAATGTCAAAAATTGCAGTCACCTGACTGTTGACCTCCGTGATTTTTCACATTTACAACCGTTGCATGGTCACATTATCAAAATTCAACCGCTTGGCAACTGACTCGTATTTATGATGGTTTCAGTGTCCCAGGGTCATATGGCCCCCCTTTGTGACCCTCTGCCAAACAAAGTGGGTGAGGAAGCCAGATTCCCTTAACAAGCATGTCACTAACTTAACAATTGCAGTGATTTGCTTAATGGCTGTAAAATGGAGGAAAATTCACTTTAAAAATTGAATGTAAAATTCACTTAACAGATGTCTCACTTAGCAACAGAAACTTTGGACTCCATGGTGGTCGTAAGTCGAGGACTATCTGCATCAGCATCAAAACACCACTCTCCTATCTAAACTGGGGAGATTAACTGCCCTGTCAAGTTATTCATCATCTTGCTACAGCATGAACACCTCCTGTCTAGAGCATTAACTTTCCCTGATGATCTAATTTAAACCAACTGCTTTTGCTAATTCTGAAATTAATGATGTGGCCGTCACTAATTATGCCGGAGGAGTAGATGAAACTTGCATGCCTGATGAACAACAGAATTGCAAAGCAAAGTTTTAAAGAAGGACCAGAACTTCCTACACTCTGTAAGGTCACTCAGCCCTGCTCTGGAGGCCTCACCCTCCAGACTAGATTTCTGGTCAACGAAAACCTGGATGACCACCAGGTGCCAGCAAAGAACTAGACATTTTCTTGGCTCTCTTCGCTGTTACGGTCATACCTCCATACTCAACTGCTTTAAAACTCGTCAAATTTGATACTCGGTGTATTTTGACACAAACATTTTTGTCCCGCTCCTCATCGTTTGTTTGCTACTCAGCATGCAAGCTAGAACTTGTCATTGTTGGCTGCCTTGTGACTTGCTACTCTTTCCAGTTGAAACAAAGGGTCACGTGTTAAGTCACGTGGTTTGTTTGGTACCACCGTATCTTGGATCTTCCCAGCCAATATTAGCTTTTGGAGAGTTGCAAACAAATGAAAAAAAAACCCCTCTCTTTCCCTTTAACTCGATCACAGTGCTGTGTATTTCTTCGGTGAGCCATTCCACAATGAAAGAGATGGGGCGCTATTATATCCTTCATCTTGGCTTTAATCCAATGAGCATTTTAGTTCTTGCTATAAATGCTTCTAAAGCTTATCCATCATCTACTTGACCAACAGATTAATTCTGGTTTTGTAAGGCTGGGTTCCTAGCAGGGTAATTCCTCAGTTAGGCAGAGGAAGACAGCTGTTTCGGAAAGCTAATTTTAGATATCACGGAAAGAGATTACTTTCAATGTTATTGTGAAGTTGGCCCCTGTCAGAGAGTATCTTCTGCTAGCATTCTACTTCCACCTTGTTTGTCCCCTTAACTTGCTCGGCCTCTGCAGCCTGTATGCAAGTGCACGTGTGTGTGTTTGTGTGTGTACGTGTGTGTACATGATATAAAGGATTCACCAAAATGGCTATTGGCACAAAAGAGGAGGATCTGCATTTGATGGTGCTCTTGTCATTCTTTTTCACTTGACCCTCCTGGAGATGCCTATTTCGTACTGCTGTTTATTTATTATACTGTTCTGAACATACTAGATTATGAGTTTTTAGATTTAAAAAAAACCTGCCAAGCTTCATTGTATGCAGCTTATTCTATTGAGTTGTGTTAAAAATGAGAGCCCATTTGGTCTAGTGGTGGAGGCACCATGCACCGTGAATTCTAGTCCTGCCTTAGCCATGAAAGCCAGCTGGATGACACTGAGCCAATCACCAGGAGACAGGGAATTCTAGTCCCTCCTTAAGCATAAAAGCTGGCTGCATGATCTTGGGTCAGTCACTTGTTCTCAACCCACCCATTTCACAGGGTTGTTGTTGTGGGAAAAATAGGAGGAGGAAGTTGTGTTGGATATGTTTGTCACCTTGAGTTATTTCAATCAATCAATCAATCAATCAATGCAACCAATAGAACCCCCTTGTATGTAGATTGCATTGACAGAGTGGAGGTTTTGTTTGCTTCTATAGATGCCTTGCTTCTTGCATTTCTGAGCCAAGAAACCATTTTGTTTTAAAAGAATTATGTGTCTGGTTTCTTCTATATCTTTATAAGTAACATCGCCACTGTCATAAGATCAGAGCCATCGGCAGAGGTTCTGCTCTTTCGGCTTCTTCGAAAGAGGCTCAGTTGCATCGTCTTTCTGAATTAGGAAATGCACCATAAAACTTTCTTCTTAAAAAAAAAAACCCTACCAATTGTTCAAATGTTTTAATTTCACATCATTTGCCTGCTTTTATTCACTATTTTTCTCACCACATTAACTAGCAATGGGTTAACTAGCAATGGGTTAATTGCACAGATGTGACATCTTTCCCTATAAAAGGACTCGGGACAATTTATAATTTTTGAACAAGTTTAAAATATAAGTGATAGAGAACGGCTGGAGGCAACGAGGAGGAAGATGCATCGTTACTGAACAAGTACTGGCATCAATAAATAAAGGAAGGAAGTTAAAAAGCATAGGAGGAAAGAGTAAATAATTACACACTCCAACTGTTTTTGCTTTAGAGAGGGATTTTTATTGTCCCCAAACTGCACTTTGCATTCATTTTTAAAATAATACTAATAATACTAATGAATTCAGCATAGTGCTGGTTTCCCTAAATTGCTCATGGTTGGTTTGCAAAATGGGCCTTTAGTTCCTTACAGACCAAATGGAATGAAGGAAATCTGTACAAAGAATTTCCTTTCTGGCGAGTGGAGGGATTTCAGAAGTATTCACTTGATTGGCAGCCAGAGAAATAGGGTCACTTTATGAATCCTGAAGTAGGCATGGGAGTAAAAGTCATCATGAAGACACTCCCTTTGCAAATCACCATATCTTCTGTGTGTCATTTCAGACCCCAAATAGCTGGATGCAGAGGTCTCCAAACTTATAAAGAACATCTCCACTGTCATAAGATCTGAGCCATCAGCAGAGGTTCTGCTGGTTGGAGAATTCTGGGAGTTGAAGACCACAAGTCTTAAAGTTGCCAAGTTTGGAGACCTCTGGCTTAATGGATCTCACGATACAAAGTTTGCACATTTCTGCACATACAGTGAGTCCTTCACTTACAACAGTTCATTTTGTGACTGTTTGAAGTTACAATGGCAGTGAAAAAAGTGACTTAGGACCATCTGCAAGAAAACAATCCAGCTCTGAGAGCAAGAAGGAGCCTTCAACCATGTTACTAACTTAACCCCTGCAGTGATTCACTTAACAATTATGTCAAGAAAGGTGGTAAAATTGGACAAAGCTCACTTAACAACTGTCTCACTTAGCAACATAATTTTTTGGTTCAGTTGTGGACTATCTGTAGTCCCACACATATTTACAGGCTTGACTCAATGTATACCCTGGGTAAAATGAAAAAGAATTGATTGTTGCCATTCAAAACAAAAGAAATCCATTGGAACTTATCAGAACCCAGAATTGTATATTTTAACTGAATTAAAAGTTGCATGTCCACCTTCGAAGGAGCTGTAGAATTGAACACCAAATTGTAGGCCAAGTAAACAGGGACTTTGCAGCCACCGAGAGTAGACTTAGAGACTTGCTTTTCTTCTGTTTCCAAAACGGTCTCCGCCAGGCATAAGACCAAGGTAGAAGCATGTTTTGCAAAATTTTGCAGGAATCCCAATAGCCAGATTGGGTTGCCAGCTCATTGATATGCGAAGTTAAAATTAATTAAGTATATCCAATTGTCTGCCTCTGCTAGCGTAATTTACTCCCCCTGCCAAATTACTGCATAACAAACAAGCAAAACATCAACAAGAATTATTCTGCTTTCAATTTAGGCTGCTTTTTAAAACATTTCTTTTGAGAATTTTGAGAACCGGAAGTGTGTTTTCTAATTAAGTGAAATTCTGCGAGGATTGATATATCTTGAGGATGTCATTTCACTGGGTGTACCATATGGCAGCTTTTAAATAGTAACGCTGAGAATTATTTCACTTGTTGCTGATCTTCCTTACCTAGACTGATCTGAGAGCCTTTAGGGCTGATTATCAGAAAAAAAATCAAAACCTTAATATGATAAATACCCCTCTATATTTCTTTTACAGAAAAGAAATTCCGGGACCAAGAAATTGTTCAGGGAAATGAAACTCCCTTGTAATAACTGTGCAAAATAAAGATAAGGCTAATGTTCCTCCTGATCAAAGCAGGCAACACACCTCTCATTTTGTACATTCATTCTATCCCATTGATTATATGTTTCAATGCCATGCAAGAAGATAAAAAAAAACCTTCAGCCAATCTAAACCTAATTGGGAATGTGTTCGAAATGTATTTTTCCACCAATATTCCATTAGAAGACATGGATGCTAAGCTGGAAGACAAACAATGATAATATTCCAAAGAAGAGAGGAGAGGAGAGGAGAGGAAAGTAGGGGACGGGAGGGACCTTGGAGGTCATCTAGTCCAACCCCCCCTCAAGCAGGAGATCCCATACCATTCCAGATAAATGGCTGTCCAGTCTCCTCTTGAAAACCTCCAGTGACGGAGCACCCAACAACTTCTGATGGGAAGCTGTTCCTCTGATTAATTGTTCTCCCTGTCAGGAAGTTTCTCCTTAATTTCAGGTTGCTTCTCTCCTTGATGAGTTTCCACCTGTTGCTTCTTGTCCTGCCTTCAGGTGCTTTGGAGAATAGATTGACCCCACTCTTCTTTGTGGCAGCCCCTCAATTATTGGAACTTCTGCTGTAAAGTCAACTGAAGGCTCACTTTTTATCAGATGATCATTTTGAAATCAAGAGAGAAATAGTTGATATGTTCATCCCTCTTACACTGAGAGAGAGAGGGAGGGAGAGAGGGAAGGAGAGATCTTCAGCTATTTTGTGCCAGGCTCTCAATGTTCATCATCAACCTCTATACTGGAGCAACTGCTGTGGAGATAGATATTGTCTCCCAAAGGACCATATTTTGTCATTAACAAGACTCAACAAACATCTGGATATTGTGTCACTGGAAATAGTCCAAGATCACTTGAGCCAAACTGTGACTCTGCACAAGCCAATCTCATCACTCTATAGATCCGCTCTTTTAATCAGCAAGGAAGTCCTTTGAACTGTCAGGTCAGTTCCCAGTTGTATGCCTGGATAAAAAATGACTAATTAAATCCACCCCTTGTTTTCTCTGGGTCTTTATAACCTAATTGTGCATTTTGCCCTAGCAGTGGGCCACATGATTAATAGATGATGTTAAAGCAATCAAGCTGAAAGGAAGTGGTAGTGGAGGGAGCTGGGATGTCTTGCTTTCTGCCCGTTTATTTCAAGATGGGTTTTGAAAAGCTACTTCATCAGTCAAGACTTGCTGAAGCCATTCATAATTACTCCATGGCCAGATGTAACTCAGTGGTCCTATCAAGAGGGCCAGCTCCCTCGACATCTTCCAATCTTGCACTGCTCCTTTGAGATGTTCTATGCTCTGACTGGTGTCAGTTTTGATAGTGTCCAGCCACCATGTTCTTTGGCACCTGATTAACTCCATGTCCCCAGGTTGAGAGATCTGGGCTCCTTATTGTAAGCCAAAGAACATTTGGAGCACACAAAGCTGGTGCCATACATTAGCCACCCATGACCTCACTCGTAGCTGAAAACCGACCCTTGAACTCTCATCCCACAAGGACCCCATTTTAGGGAACTGAACATGTTTCTTCAACCACATTTTGGCCACACTGGTTCAGGGCTTCCGTTGAGTTCAGCCTTGGATTCTGCCTCTCAGTGTTACCACCAGGATGTGCAGCAACTTCCCAGTTTAATTCCTCCACTCACAATAGAATAGAATCCCTTATGCCACCAGGCTCAAAATTTTGGGCCTGGACAGTCTGCAACTGCACCACCTGCAGTCCAATCTAAGCATAGTTCACAAAATTGTCCGCTATAACAACTTACCCATCATTGACTTCTTCAGCCTCAACCACAATAATACACAGGCAAACAACGGATACAAACTCAAGGCAAATCACTCCAAACTCGATTGCAGAAAATATGACTTCAGCCACAGAGTGGTCAACGCCTGGAATGCCCTACCCGACTCCTCTGTTACACCCTCAACCCCTCACAGCTTCAACCTTAAACTGTCTACCATGGACCTCACCCCATTCCTAAGAGGTCCTTAAAGGGGGCATGCATAAGCACCCCAGTGTGCCTACCGTCTCTGTCTTACTCTCCCCATTTATCTGTTTTTACTTCCTTTGTTCCTGTTTATGTTCATATCTATACTTGTTATCTTGTACATGTTTGACAAATAAATATATAATAAAAAATAAATAAATTTAAAAAAAACTGCAGTGTTGACTTTGTAAAAAATCTCTTTTACTTTCACACTCATCAGTCCCTAAATACAGGTGAAACTCGAAAAATTAGAATATCATACAAAAGTTCATTTATTTCAGTAATGCAACTTAAAAGGTGAAACTAATATATGAGATAGACTCATTACAGCAAGATAGTTCAAGCTGTGATTTGCCATAATTGTGATGATTATGGCTTAAAGCTCATGAAAACCCCAAATCCACAATTTCAGAAAATTAGAATATTGTGAAAAGGTACAATATTCTAGGCTCAAAGTGTCCCACTCTAATCAGCTAATTAAGCCATAACACCTGCAAAGGGTTCCTGAGCCTTTAAATGGTCTTTCAGTCTGGTTCAGTAGGAATCATAATCATGGGAAAGAATGCTAACCTGACAGTTGTGCAGAAAACCATCATTGAGACCCTTCACAAGGAGGGAAAGCCTCAAAAGGTAATTGCAAAAGAAGTTGGATGTTCCCAAAGTGCTGTATCAAAGCACATTAATAGAAAGTTATGTGGAAGGGAAAAGTGTGGAAGAAAAAGGTGCACAAGCAGCAGGGATGACCACAGCCTGGAAAGGATTGTCAGGAAAAGGCCATTCAAAAGTGTTGGGGACTTTCACAAGGAGTGGACTGAGGCTGGGGTCAGTGCATCAACAGCCACCACACACAGACGGATCCTGGACATGGGCTTCAAATGTTGTCAGAAGCGTCTTACCTGGACTAAAGGAAAACAGACCTGGTCTGTTGCTCAGTGATCCAAAGTCCTCTTTTCTGATGAGAGCAACTTTTGCATCTCATTTCGAAACCAAGGACCCAGAGTCTGGAGGAAGAATGGAGAGGCACACATTGCAGATGCTTGAAGTCCAGTGTGAAGTTTCCACAGTCTGTGTTGATTTGGGGAGCCATGTCATCTGCTGGTGTTGGTCCACTGTGCTTCATTAAGTCCAGGATCAATGCAGCCGTCTACCAGGAGATTTTGGAGCACTTCGTGCTTCCTTCCACAGACAAGCTTTATGGGGATGCTGACTTCATTTTCCAGCAGGACTTGGCACCTGCCCACACTGCCAAAAGCACCAAAACCTGGTTCAATGACTGTGGGATTACTGTGTTTGATTGGCCAGCAAACTCGCCTGACCTGAACTCCATAGAGAATCTATGGGACATTGCCAAGAGAAAGATGAGAGACATGAGACCGAACAATGCAGAAGAGCTGAAGGCCGCTATTGAAGCATCCTGGTCTTCCATAACACCTCAGCAGTGCCACAGGCTGGTAGCTTCCATGCCACGCCACACTGAGACAGTAATTGCTGCAAAAGGGGCCCAAACCAAGTACTGCATGCTTATGCAGTACTTATGCTTATGCATGCTTATACTTTTCAGAGGTCTGATATTGATCTATGTACAATCCTTGTTTTATTGATTGCATGTAATATTCTAATTTTCTGAGATTGTGGATTTGGGGTTTTCATGAGCTGTAAGCCATAATCATCACAATTATGGCAAATCACAGCTTGAACTATCTTGCTTTGCATGTAATGAGTCTATCTCATATATTAGTTTCACCTTTTAAGTTGCATTACTGAAATAAACGAACTTTTGCACGATATTCTAATTTTTCGAGTTACACCTGTAGAGGCCAAAAACCAAGAAAGGAAAATATTGTAACTTCAAATGGTTCAGACACATTGTTTAAATGCTGCGGTTCCTTAATACTTCTCCCCCCATCTTCCCTTTCTTTAAAAGCTATGATTATTATTTCTGTAATGCATCGAGTGTTTCTTACCTTTTAGATGCATTTCTTATTTGTTAATCTTCTTATAAAGAATTTGTTTTTGCCACATCCTTTGAGACTTTTTAACAAAGCAAACTCTTTTCTTCAGCAGGAAATAATCAAGCTCTCTGACCCCCATCTCTCTCTTTCTCTCTCTCTCTCTTTTATACAACTCTTTGAGGGGCATATTGAAATTGAGGAGTGCTAAGAGAAAAGAATGTGTGTTCTCACCAAATAGACTTTACACATAAATATCAGAGAAAAGTGTTTCAATAGGGTACATTATTTCCACAAACACAAGGTCATGTAAGTAATTCTCATGATTTTTTTTAATAATTAAGAGTCCCCAAAGTCATCCAGGACTTCAGCTTGACTTAATGGCTTTATTTTTTATTGAACATGGAAAATGATTTTAGAATGATAATGGATAGAGACAGAAGAGAGAGAGAAAGAGATGATAGATAGATAGATAGATAGATAGATAGATAGATAGATAGATAGATAGATAGATGATGGATGGATGGATAAATAGATAGATAGATAGATAGATAGATAGATAGATAGATAGATAGATAGATAGATAGATAGATACAGAGATACAGAGATACAGAGAGACACACAGACAGACAGACAAACAAATGGACTGGACAGGCAGGCAGGCAGGCAGGAAGGCAGAGAGACTGATATGGATCAGGGTTCTGTGCTTACGCCCTAGCTGGGCTCTTTCTCCTCACAGGCCTTTAAAAGGTTGTTACTTGGAACACTGGCAACACTTCCTTGTCAGTCCTAAAATGATTGCATCCCAGTCTCTTGTAATATAAAAGTGCTCCCAGCTGGCCCTGGCTCAACATTACAGTATTCAATATTGCCTGAACGTTCACAAGAAGTGAGATGTCTCTGACCTAATAATGTCTCGTTATTTAAATATATATGAAATGGGCTTCTAGCAAGCCCCAATATGGAAGAGAATCCCAACCTCTGCACTTCTAACTCAACATGGTGGCGGAGTCAACGTGGCAAGTGATTAAGGTGGGAAGAGCAGCAGGAAGATGCATTCAAGTGTCCCTCGGCTACAGAGGGTCAGGGAGAGACCTTGGGGCCCCACATTCTCCTTTTGCCCAATCAGCCTCACAGCCCTGTGGATGTAGGGGAAAAACACAGCTGGAGAAGGTGTCATCATGTGTGTCTCCTGGAGTTTCCGAACCAACAAAGAGAATGTCAATCAATCTATTCCAGCATAGTGTTCCCCTGTGTAGGGTCTAAGCACTATTCTCTATTCTGAGAACTCTTCTGTCTCTATCCTGGTTAACAAGAGCTCTTCATGCATTTGGGGTAACAAATTGGGAAAAGTTGCCACCTTTTGATATGCCAGAATAACAAGCCAAGATCTGTATACAAAACATGAATCCTACTAAATAGCTGGTGTGTGTGTGTGTGTATGCTGTAAATGTTCTCTCCTTCACATTCCCACAACAGTAAAAGAAGATAGATAATGAAAGAGGAATTAGAAATACCTTACCACAGGCACAGTGGATTTCAAACACATCCACAAGAGATAATCCCAAATTTATTCAATAGTGTTGAGCAAGACCGTCTTTGAAGGACAAAACTTGGCAGCTTTAGCAAATGGCTGTTGTGCTAAAACATCCAGTCATAAGCAGTGCTATTCTAATTACTGTGAAAGGGGACCAAAATTTATTTTATCAATGCCCTAGATGATACGATGTGGGGTGATAGATAAAGCAGGTGTAAAATGGCTGAGCTAAGATGGTCCTCTATCTTTTGGTTGATCTTTGATTCTGGCTTCTTGTTTGCTACCCCATCTGATCCTAGGCTTGTTCCTTAGTTCTATATTACCCTGAGGCCTAACTGTCTATGGAGATTCTCTGTCATCCAGATCATGGTTGCCCCAAGGATATTTTTTCAAAAGGCAACTGGATTTTGTTTTTCCTTGAAGACATTTCACTTCTCATCCAAGAAGCTTCTTCAGTTCTGGCTGAATGGGGGAAGATGGAAGGATTTATATCCCTTGCAGCCATCTGGTCATAGCTCTCTTTCTAGAGTCGTTGAGGCCACTTGGAGGTTTATCTGTGCCCTTGAGGGTCACCTCAATAGTGCAAATGGCTGTGGAACCTTCTTGGAACCATTGAAAGGATCATGTTGCAAACAGGAGATTGGGGGTTTCATATCTCTCCCTCTTCTATTGAGAGAAGACAATTCAGACTTAATATAGATGGCCTCTTGGACCCCACTTTCAAACCAGCGGCCCTCTATGTCCAGAATGTAGGCTCTGGAGGCCTAACCTGTCATTCACCTTTTGGTTCTTGGTTATTCTCAGGCTACTGGCTGTGGTTTAGTCCTGGTGAGAAGACATTTCTTGGTACAATCCAGTTTCAGCTGACCCGAGAGCAACTCCAGTGGAATTTGATTTAATAAAGACACATCTAACCTTGAGCTGAAAGCTTTTCATTGCATGAAAGTTGGCCTGTTTTTCCCTCCATTCCCAGAAGCCCAGAAAGAATTAAGTTTAAGAAGCTACTTAGATAATCAATTGAAACAAAATGAAATACTGCCTCTCCTGTACTGGAAAAGAACCTGATTCCCAGTAAGCATTCTAAGGTTAAGATTTAAAAGCAAGAATATATGAGAGAGAAATTGAAATGAGGTAAGAGATCCAGGTAGGGGTTACCATTTTATGTCTTGATTAGCCCATAATTACATGTTGCAAATAAAGCTCCGATTGCAGATATAAAAATAGTGGATTTAATTTTAGAAGATAAGACTGAAATCGGAAGAGCTACCAAATAAACACAGGTTCTCTTGCAATCAGCGTAGCAAACCCTGACAGCTAAGAAGTCTAAATAAATTAGGAAATTATTAAACTTTTTAAATTATGAAACTTACACTATACAAGTACTCACTACCAGTATATTCAGTTTTTATTTTGCTCCTGAACTATCAACCGTACTTCCATGTGACAAGTGGCAAGACCACATTTTTATGCATAGCTATTTTCTTGGTTTTTCACCCCAGTAAATATCCAGTCTTTGCAAGAAAGAGTCTTAAAGGACTGTCATGGAGGGACAGATCATTACAGGGAAAAATCTACTCTGGTGTTTGCTAAGTCGACACTGGTGCATAATCTAAGAGGAATCTGCATATCTTACAATATGTCAAGCTACAGAACTTTTCCCATTCAGTCAACTAGAATGAACTTCTGAAAACATATCAAAACGTATCAAAAGGAATCCTTTATTGAGATGAGACAATTCATGTAGGGGTTAAAAACAGCGTCTAAGGTCTCTCAGGCATGCAGAGATAGATAAAACCCCTCCCATTATCTTGATGTGTATTTAGTAAAACAAAGAGCCAACATGTTAATTCCCCCCACCCCCTTTTTAGAACGATCTTTTTCAGAGTTTCCCAAGACACATCCCACTGTGGAATTTTTATGGTCTCTTCATCTCCTGGTTGTCTCTCCCAGAGGTGATAGGTTACGGCCATCTGGGTTTCATCCCTCCATTGTATCATGTGTAGGTTATACAAATTTGATATAAGATTAAATATATTCAGGATTTCTTTCTCAGTCTCCCCCACCTTTTCTTTTTCCATTGAAGAAATGACAGATACACGGATCTGACACAATCCTTCCTCCGTTTCTTAATCTTTACTGCATTCATCTCTTCCTCTGAATTCTTTACCATTAACGTACAGAACCATGAAGCCACCAAGGATTGAAATGACTTCAAATAAACCTGCTGGATCAGCTCAGGAAGAAAACAAAGGCCCAATGGGTTTTGAAAGCATTGGATAAAGCCTTTCTGTCAAACTTGTAGATATGCAAATGAAAGTAGATTTGGATAATTTAATAACCTCCATCTGCTGGGCATTCTGCTTCTCCGCTGAAAAGATCAAACCCATTTTTCCTGTTTCGGCAGAATAACCTTCTCCACGCTGCCTTCATGCCGTGTAATAACACCATTGCCTAAACTAGAAGAGGTCCCGTCTGACTCTTCACAGAAATAAAATTCATCCAATAGTAGCAGTTAGGTTAAGGTGGTCCACGGTTATAGCCCACCTAAAAGGGAATAGAAGGAAAGGAAGTCAGAGAGGAAGATAAGCTAGTAATTAAACATTTAAAAATTCTAATGGTTCTGCTTCCTTATGCTCGATTTCCAGCAGCCAAGAAGAGAGCCAAGAGTGGCTCTAAATGGAAATAACCAAAGACAGAAGAAAGGAGGACCAGCTGTACACAACCCACTGTTTTAAACATTGCTATGTTTCCAAAACAGAAAAAAATGTCTCCCATTTTCTCACTCTAAGCTTGGGGTCTCAGAGTAGCTGCCGTACAATGAGACCTTAATTAAAGAAGTAGAACCAGACAGTTAAATCAAAGAAACATCTACTTAGTCCATGTTCCTGAGGTGACACCTTGAATACGTGTCACCTAACTGAATTCCCAGCTGGGAATTCTGGGATGTTTAAAAATATAGTTTCAGCAACTAAAGCTTGCAGCCATTTTTTTACTAGTTGCCTCTAGGGAAACTACAAGGTTGAGTATAAAATTAATGGCCCTACTATTTGCATCCGAAACAGGAGACTCAATAACTAGTTCTAGAGATGTGAAGGTCATCATTTTCTTTGCCAGCAATAAGACATTGGCTGCCTGTCGAGACTCTGAGAATCATCACTTCAAGGCACAGCTCTCCCCCACATGGAAGAAATTGTATGAATGACTATATGGAAGTATAGATAGGTATAGACATTGACTATTGGGAGAGGTTATATATCTTCAAACCCCAGCCATGATCTTCAGCTTTTACAGATAGTCCTTGACTTACAATCATAACTGAGGCCCAAATTTCCTAGCAAGATGGTTGTTAAGTAAGTTTTGCCTCAGTGAATGACCATTCTTACCACCGTTGTTAAGTGAATGGCTGCAGTTGTTAAGTTAGTAAAATGGCTGTTGGGTGAATCTGGCTTCCCCGTTGATGTTGCTTGTCAGAAGATGGCAGAAGGGGATTGCGTGACCCTCTCCCCCTGGGGACGCTGCAAATACAGTACATTTGTTGTTGTTGTTAGCCGCAAAGTCATGTCCGACCCATTGTGACCCCATGGACAACGTTCCTCCAGGCCTTCCTGTCCTCTACCATCTTCTGGAGTCCATTGAAGCTCACGCCAAAAGCTTCAGGGACTCCATCCAGCCCCCTCCTTCTCCGCCGTCCCCTTCTTCTTCTTCTGCCCTCAACCGTTCCCAGCATTCAGCTCTTCTCCAGCGAGTCCTTCCTTCTCATTAGGTGGCCAAAGTATTTAGAGTTTCATCTCCAGGATCTGGCCTTCTAAAGAGCAGCCAGGGTTGATCTCCTCTAGGACTGACCGGTTGGATGGCCTTGCAGTCCAAGTACAGTACACACCACGTCTGAATTTTAATCACATGACCACGAGGATGCTGCAATGGCTGTAAGGGTGAAAAGAGGTCATAAGTCACTCTTTTATGGAGGCTTTATGGAGTTATGGAGGCTACCTGGAGGTTTAATTATCTCCAGAATGGATTTCCAGAGGAAAAAATTGCAGACTACAGGGGCCATTTACTAAGGTGACCAGATTTTAACATTGGTAAAGCGGGACACCATTGATGGGGGGGGGCGTTTCTTGATTAAAATTTCGGTCTATATGAAACAGTTCTTGCTTAATGCAGAACCTCCCTCCTTCCCCCTCCCCTTAAAAAAAAGATGTGGGCAAGCCACCTTGAAAAAAAGAGCCTCCGGCACAAATAAAAAAAACATGCAGTGGCAGAAATGCCAGGTTGAAGGAAAGGGGAAGAATAGCTGAAGGGGGGAGGGATTTTATGAATTCTCTTTCTCTCTCTCTCTCCCTCTCTCTCTCACACACACACACACACACAGACAGATAGATTTAGGTAAAGATTCGGTGGCGGCCTCTCCCCCTCATTCCCAGGAGACTCCCACCCAGCACGGTTTTACCTCCACAGCCTCAGGAGGGAGCAGCAGCCAGTCCCGGCGAAGCCACCCAAGCAGCAGGAAACAAAGCCTGCTCAGGCCGCAAGGCCGGGCCTGCTCTGCTCTTGCCCCCCCCTCTCTCTCTCTCTCTCTTTCTCTCTCTGCCTGCTGCAATTCCTGGGAAGCACCTGGCCGAGCAAAGCACAATTCACCTGGGATGAGCGTGGCCATTTTGCGCTTGCCAGCCCAGCAAGGGGGCCGGCCTGCGGTGCCATTTTGCTGGAGCAGGAAAGGCAGGACCAAAGCCCGGCCGTGAGCAAGGGAGTGCGCAGCGAGGAGCATTCGCCAGGCTTCTTCCGCCACTGCCGCCTTCACTACACAGCAAACACCCACTCCTCCCCCTCGTCCCTCTGGAGAGCGCAGCGCTTTTGTGGAAGGAAGCCCACCCTGGGTCAGAGAAGACAACAACATGCATCCCTCCCTGACACTAACATGCACAATGTGCACATTCCCTCTCTCTCTCTCTCTTGGCTTGCAGCTGCAGCTGCTCTCAGGCAGGGTCAGCCCAGAGCCTGCAATGACAAGCCCCACCCTGAAGTTGGAACTTTCGTGCATTCTTTCTGAAAAATCGGGACTTTTTAAAAAAACCCACGGGACGTGGACAAATTGTGAAAACTCGGAACTGTCCCGCCAAAAGCGGGACATCTGGTCACCTTACATTTACACCACTCAGGTGACCCTGAGGACACAGACAAACCTCCAAGTGACCTCAACGACCCTCTAAAAGGATGCAAATGACCAGCTGTCTGCAAGGAATATAAATCCTTCCCTTCCCCACCATCCAGTCAGAGCTGAAGGAGCTTCTTAGATGAGAAGTGAAGCATGAAAAATAAGGAAGTTCTTTTTGCAGTAGTGTTTTTTATTAGTTTTATAATATGTAATACAAAAATACAAAAGAAAATAGTAGGAAAATAGGGGAGGAAAAGGGGAAGGGAAAAGTGTGGGGCAAGGGGAAGAAAGAAAGAAAAGATGTTGACTTCTGACTCTTTTTGGTGCAGTTAGAATAAGATAGTAACATCAGACCTCAACTTTTTACCTAATAGTATAAATTAGCCATTTCCATTACAACAACCTATTATATTTGATTTATATATATATAAATCAAAGCAGTCAATCTGGCCATCTCTGCTAACTCCATCAACTTCTGCAATCATTCATCCATTGCAGGAATCCAAGTGTCCTTCCATTTTTGTGCGTAAAATAATCTTGCTGCTGTCAACATATATAACGTCAAAGTTCCCCCAAAAAGTCTTTTTTCATTAGACCCAGGAGAAAAGTTTCTGGTTTTACCTTTATATTCACTTTGAGGATCTTCTGTGTTAAAATGTGAATCCTACTCCTTTTTGAAAATTTCAACATAACTTAACAGCCTCTGCATTTCCTTCTTAAATCGCTGGCATTTTTCAGTTCTAAGTGGATAAGCCTCTAATAATTGTGAAGCCAAGAATGTAAATGTGAACTCCTGAAGGAAAACAGTCATTGGTTAGGAAATATGCAGAGCAAAGAAAATGGAAAACGGCTTGCTCTGTAGTCTTAGGAAGGAGTCAAAAGAGTTTCAGCTTGATTGGTGCAATATATTGAGGAAATATAAAGCCAAATTATTTGATGCGTATGTGTAATTCTAGAAATACCAATTCTTTCCCTGTCATAAACTCACTCAGTGTATTATTGCATGCAAAAAAATAATAATGTGCATACAGGAAAAGGTCAGATAAAATAAGAAAATCCCAATTAAATTAACCATAGTTTATTAATTATATAGCTTGATCTTTCTCCTGTTTTTTGGTCTTGCTGGGCATCGATTCAGCCATTTAATCCCACTCTCTTTAAATCACACTGCTCACCACTAATTGGGATGCTGTGATTTAATATCTGCTTATCCTGGTATAAAATCCAGTCTAGTAAAATAATACTCAACCTCTGTTGCTTATGACAAATATAGTGAGAAACTCTGAATTTATTTAATTAGGAATGTGGGACTGAGGCTAACATGATAGGGGGAATATACTGATTTTATTCATTTGGTGTAATTTTACATGATGCTACTTTCTTATTTGTTATTTTTGTCTGTTTGTTTGCATTTGCTGTGATTGGACCAGACTTTGATGCAATCCAGGGCACACAATTAACAAAATATTTGCTCTTTGCTTGTTTGTTGTAAAAGCCAGGGAAAAGTACATAGGCTAAGCCTACCACATCTGGTCTGCAAACATCCAGTCATTACAGGACAATAAACCATTGAGAGGTTTCTGTATCCTGGTTATGTGTACAGGTGAAACTCAAAAAATTAGAATATTGTGCAAAAGTTCATTTATTTCCATAATGCAACTTAAAAGGTGAAACTAATATATGAAATAGACTCATTACATGCAAAGCAAGATAGTTCAAGCTGTGATTTGCCATAATTGTGATGATTATGGCTTACAGCTCATGAAAACCCCAAATCCACAATCTCAGAAAATTAGAATATTACATGCAATCAATAAAACAAGGATTGTACATAGAACAATATCGGACCTCTGAAAAGCATAAGCATGCATAAGCATAAGTACTGCATAAGCATGCAGTACTTGGTTTGGGCCCCTTTTGCAGCATTTACTGCCTCAGTGTGGCGTGGCATGGAAGCTATCAGCCTGTGGCACTGCTGAGGTGTTATGGAAGACCAGGATGCTTCAATGGCGGCCTTCAGCTCTTCTGCATTGTTTGGTCTCACGTCTCTCATCTTTCTCTTGGCAATGCCCCATAGATTCTCTCTAAAGTTATGTGGAAGGGAAAAGGGTGGAAGAAAAAGGTGCACAAGCAGCAGGGATGACCGCAGCCTGGAGAGGATTGCCAGGAAAAGGCCATTCAAAAGTGTTGGGGACTTTCACAAGGAGTGGACTGAGGCTGGGGTCAGTGCATCAAGTGCCACCACACACAGATGGATCCTGGACATGGGCTTCAAATGTTGTCAGAAGTGTCTTACCTGGGCTAAAGAAAAACAGACCTGGTCTGTTGCTCAGTGATCCAAAGTCCTCTTTTCTGATGAGAGCAACTTTTGCATCTCATTTGGAAACCAAGGACCCAGAGTCTGGAGGAAGAATGGAGAGGCACAGACTGCAAGATGTTTGAAGTCCAGTGTGAAGTTTCCACAGTCTGTGTTGATTTGGGGAGCCATGTCATCTGCTGGTGTTGGTTCACTGTGCTTCATTAAGTGCAGGGTTAACGTAGCCATCTACCAGGAGATTTTGGAGCACTTCATGCTTCCTTCCACAGACGAGCTTCATGGGGATTGTTATGTATGCAGAGTTTGAATTGATTGGTTGTTCTTGTAAAGTGTTTGAAATCATTGGTTAAAAAGTGTGAGAAAACCCTGCACTCTGATTGGCTGTCAGCCGAGGCAGCCGGCTATATATAGCTGCCTCGGCTAAGCCAAATTGGGTCTGTTCTGAGCTGAAGTCACAATAAAACTTAAGAGCTGAAGCACTCCGTGTCTGCCTCTCTATGCAAACTTAACACTGGCGACGACGATGGGATTCCCCTGAAGAGAAGGCGATGAGGAACAGAAGCAGAGCGAGATGGCTGCACTGAACACCCCCCCAGCCCCATCGATCCGATGGCAGAAGACTGGGAGTCATATGCAGATTGTTTCCAAATGTATCTGGAGGGAAACGATCTGGCTGCCATTTCTGAGCAGCGGAAGAGGGAGGTCTTTCTCATGTACTGTGGTCCGGCGGTTTTCAAGATGGTGAAGGCACTAGCGGGAGCAGCAGACGTGAAGGTAGTGGCATGGCCTGATCTGGAAAGGCTGTTAAGAGCCCATTACGCGCCACAGGTATCGTGCCTCATTAAGAGACACAAATTTTATCGTCGTGATCAGGGGGAAAACAAAAGCGTAAATGACTTCGTGGCAAGTTTAAGAGACATTGGGGGTTCATGCAAATTCAACAGTTTAGAGGAGGCCATGCGCGACCGTTTTGTGTTGGGCCTTAAAGACAAGGTATTACAGAGCAAGTTATTAATGAAACCTAAGATCACGCTGAAAGAAGCCATAGAAGAAGCATCTTCAGCAGAAGCCACCAAATCCCTAGCAGCAGCCATGAGGAAGATGAACAGGGCCACTAGCCATTCTTATGGGGAAAATACCACCACAAATCATTGTGATGAACTAGATTCTGAGTCAGATTGCAGTGAGGTGGAGGAAGGAATTTACAGACTCAGAATGGAGCGGAAAAGAAAAGACCTGGGAAGAAAGAGGCAAGATTTCTACTGCAGAGGTTGTGGGGGAAGCCACCCCTGCACTGAATGCAAGTTTCTAGACACCACTTGCCTCCATTGTGAAAAAAGAGGGCACCTAGCAAGAGTCTGCAAATCATCCAGAAAGAATTCAAGCCAAACAACCTCAGTGAGAAAATGGGGCGCAGCACAGAAGCAAATGGGAAGAATGAAACTCATCAGACAGTAACTATTGGTCATTCATCTTCTTCTAATAACAGAAAAGTGCATGTCAAGGTATTTATTGAAGGAAGACCTTGCCAAATGGAAGTGGACTCAGGCTCGTATCTATCTATGGTGTCATGGGACACTATTCAAAGACCGTTACCAGATATTCAGAAGACTCATTTCAAGAAGCAGGCATTGACTCTTAAAGACTACCAAGGGAACAAGATTCCAGTAGTTGGAACAAGAGAATTCAACATGAAGTTCAAAGGCCACACCAAACGCCTACCCCTGACCATCGTTGACAAGGATCGCCCAAGTTTGCTGGGACGTGAATGGCTCAACCCGCTGGGCATTGAGGTGACTGGCATCAATCACGTGAGCAACACTGAGTGGGAAGAGGCCTTGAAGTCTGAGTTTCCAGAGGTTTTCAGCGATGGATTAGGCAAGTACTTGGGGACCCCTATCACTTTCAATCTAGATCCCAAGGTACAACCAATCCGTTTAAAACCCAGAAGGGTCCCATTTGCTTTAAAGGAAAAAATTGATGCACAATTAGACAAATTAATAGCTCAAGGGTTTTTAGAGCCCACTGACCACTCCAGGTGGGAGACACCCATAGTCACTCCAGTCAAGACTGATGGGTCAGTAAGAATCTGTGGAGACTATAAGGGGACACTGAACCATGCGCTGCAGCAGAGTGCATACCCAGTTCCAGTGGTGCATCATTTATTACATTCTCTTGGCAGGGGCACAGTCTTCGCCAAATTGGACCTGGCCCAGGCATATCAACAGTTAACAGTTGATGATGCAACTGCAGAGGCCCAAACCATTGTAACCCATAGAGGTGCTTTCAAATGCAAAAGGTTACAATTTGGAGTAAGTGTGGCACCTGGCATTTTCCAAAGCCTTATGGAAAGGATGTTACAAGGGTTGCCTGGGGTGCCTTATTTTGATGACATTTTAATCTCTGCTGAAAATGACACTCAGTTACACGAGAAGCTCAGAGAAGACCTAACCAGATTCAAAAAAGCAGGGTTAAAAGTCAAAGAAGACAAATGCACACTTAGAACTGACAAAGTAGAATTCTTGGGTTACATGATTGATAAACATGGCATCCACCCCACAGAAGCCAAAGTCCAGGCAATCAAAGAAGCCCCCAGGCCAAAATGCAAAACAGACTTGCAAGCATTTCTGGGACTCATTATCTTCTATCATATGTTTCTACCTCAGAAAGCAACCACTGCAGAACCCCTACATAGATTACTGGACAAAAAATCTGCATGGGTCTGGGGAAGAAAAGAACAAGCTGCATTTAACAATATTAAGAAACAAATCACTTCTGATTGTGTACTGATACAGTTCTCCGAGAATTTGCCTGTTGTAATGACTTGTGATGCATCCCCTTTTGGAGTGGGGGGGGGGTGTTGAGCCACGTGCTTCCCAGTGGAAGGGAAGCCCCTATTGCATTTTACTCTCGCACTTTGACCAAAGCAGAGAGAAACTGCAGCCAACTGGACAAGGAAGCTTTGGCAATCGTGGCAGCTGTCAAGAAATTTCATGAGTACGTATATGGAAGAAGATTCACCATTGTCACAGATCACAAACCTCTTTTAGGCATTGTGGCAGGGGACAAACCAACACCAACAATCCTGTCACCAAGAATGCTGAGATGGACTGAATTTCTTGCTGCTTATTCATACAAACTCATCCACAGACCTGGAAAAGACATTGGGCACGCAGATGCTTTGAGTCGCTGCCCACTTCCTACACACACTGAGGACCCTGCTCCTGAGACTTACATCTTTTTTCTAGAAACTGTTGCCATGCTTCCAGTCCATGCTGCTGAAATTGCCAGAGAGACTGCCAAAGACACTTTATTGGCTCCTGTTATAGGCTGGATTAAGAAAGGTTGGCCACTTCAAGATCTGCCTCAAGGTTCCCAACCTTTTAAGTCCAGACAAACTGAATTATCTGTATTAAGAGGATGTATTTTGTGGGGTAACAGGGTGGTTATTCCTGCAAAACTACCGAAAGAGGTCTTGGAAATGTTGCATGAGGGTCATCCGGGAATTGTCAGAATGAAGGGGTTGGCCAGGAGTTATGTATGGTGGCCAGGTATTGACAAAATGGTTGAAAACTGGGTTGCATCCTGTCCCAACTGTCAGGAAGTCAGGCCTGCCCCACCTCTCACCCCAAACAGGAATGGGAATGTCCTAGGGGCCCATGGTCCAGGATTCACATTGATTTTGCTGGCCCTACCAGAGGGCACACTTTCCTTATTATAGTAGATGCATACTCCAAATGGTTAGAGGTTATCCCTATGGCATCCACCACAGCTGAAGCTGTCATCAAACAGCTTAAGAAACTTTTTGTAACTCATGGGTTGCCTGATGTGCTTGTTTCTGACAATGGTCCTCAATTTGCATCCAATCTTTTTGAATCATATTTAGCACAGCAGGGTATCAGACATGCCCTTACAGCCCCTGGGCATCCTTCGGCTAACGGCCGGGCTAAATGCATGGTACGCTTTACCAAGGAGAAACTCCAACAATTTGGCCCAGGGGACATCACTGAGAAAGTTGAAAAACTACTCAGTTTCCAGCAAATCACTCCCAGCCCATCCACTAATCTAACTCCTGCTGAGCTTTTGATGGGCAGGAAACTAAGGTCCACTCTGGATCACCTCCATCCCACTTATGCACCCAACGCTCCCTTAGATTCCACCAGCAAGACTCGTACATTCAATGTGGGTGATTCTGTTTATGCTAAAAACCTTGTAGATGAACCAGTATGGATTCCTGCTGAGGTAACCCAGATCACAGGCCCCAGGTCTTACAGGGTTCAAACTGAAAATGGTCTCTTGTGGTATAGGCTCATAGATCAATTAAGGTCCAGACTGCCTCTGGAACATCGCCCTTGCTCCTCTCTGGATTCCATACCCACTCCTTTTTCTAGGGGGGAAGGGGGAGATAATGGAGGTAATCAGCAAGTAAGAACCAACCCCATGTGTAATGAGCTAACATGACAGGAACCATCCCAAAACCTGTCACAGTGCCAACAACCATTTTTACAAATGGAAGATTGCACATCACTACCAGACTTGGGTGTTGACCTTGGGTTGGAGTTGGACTGGGAGGAGAGACCAGGTTGTAGTAACCAAACAGGTTCTACCCTGACTAGTAGTCCAAGCATGGAGATGTTGACAGATACATTTCCTTTATCACAATGTGAGACTCCTAAAAACCTGAACCACGTAGGTCTCTATGTACACGCAAGAGCCCCACCTATTTAAAAGAATACATTAGATAGATGGGGTTTGAGTATGGACTAAATCTAGTGGGGAGGGGTGTTATGTATGCAGAGTTTGAATTGATTGGTTGTTCTTGTAAAGTGTATGAAATCATTGGTTAAAAAGTGCGGGAAAACCCTGCACTCTGATTGGCTGTCAGCCGAGGCAGCCGGCTATATATAGCTGCCTTGGCTAAGCCAAATTGGGTCCGTTCTGAGCTGAAGTCACAATAAAACTTAAGAGCTGAAGCACTCCATGTCTGCCTCTCTATGCAAACTTAACAGGGATGCTGACTTCATTTTCCAGCAGGACTTGGCACCTGCCCACACTGCCAAAAGCACCAAAATCTGGTTCAATGACCATGGGATTACTGTGCTTGATTGGCCAGCAAACTAACCTGACCTGAACTCCATAGAGAATCTATGGGGCATTGCCAAGAGAACTGAAGCATCCTGGTCTTCCATAACACTTCAGCAGTGCCACAGGCTGATAGCCTCCATGCCACCCCGCATTGAAGCAGTAATTGCTGCAAAAGGGGCCCAAACCAAGAACTGAGTACATATGCATGCTTATACTTTTCAGAGGTCCAATATTGTTCTATGTACAATCCTTGTTTTATTGATTGCATGTAATATTCTAATTTTCTGAGATTGTGGATTTGGAGTTTTCATGAGCTGTAAGTCATAATCATCACAATTATGGCAAATCACGGCTTGACTTATCTTGCTTTGCATGTAATGAGTCTATCTCATATATTAGTTTCACCTTTTAAGTTGCATTACGGAAATAAATGAACTTTTGCACGATATTCTAATTTTTCGAGTTACACCTGTAGTTTAAAGAATCAGAATCAGAATAGAGCTAGAAAGGACATTGGAGGTCTTCTAGTCCACCCCCTCCTCAAACAGGAGACCTTATACCATTTGAGACAAGTGGCTGGTCAATCTTTTCTTAAAGACCTCCAGTGATGAAGCACCTCAACTTCTGGAGGCAAGTCATTCCACTGATTAATAGTTCTCGCTATCAGAAATTTTTTGAGTTTCACCTGTATTTTTGCTACCCGGATATTACAACTTTATGTATGAAATAAAAAGATTTCTGATCTCCAGGAAATTGTTTCATTTTATACCCTCTTTGATATTCTTCACCTCATAAGAATTAACTTGTTATTGCAATTAAGTGAGGATGTATTTGAAAGCATACCACTTAAATAATAATAATAATAAATTAGAACAATTGTAGAAAAAGAGAGGAAAGTAGAACCAATAGTAATAGGCACCCTGGATGCAATCCCAAAACACCTGGAACACTATGGACATTGACACATTGCAAATCCATCAATTGCAAAAGGCAGCTTTACTTGGGAACAGCTTACATCCTGCAACAATATCTGTTAACACCATCAAACAATCACATCTGCCTATCCAGGGTCCTTGGGAAAAACTTGATAGGTAAATAAAAATGCCAAATCCAATCTGAACACCTGACTGACTGTGCAACCAGCCATAATAAAGTAAACCATGCCCTGGATAAAAAGCCACCGCTTAAAATGAAAGTGAACAGTGGAGCATCAGCAATATTTTCAAGTTTTGTTTGTTTACACTGGTCTTTAGACACATAAGCTTATTCCTCACTGTTGATTTCCAGAGCAAACATGCTCCTGATATCACACCGTCAAACAACAAACGTTCATGAAATGTAAGGTCAAATAATAAGAGTTATTATTAAAGAATGAATATTTTAATGTCTTAGCAGGTCCCTGTTTGGACTTACAGTAAATGAAAGGGCACAAAGAGTGACACTCAGAAGAACCTTGTAAAGCAGCAAAAGAGGTGAAGCCCCTTAACAGAACAACAGAGTTGGAAGGGACCCTGGAGGTCTTCTAGTCCAACCCCCTTCTCAAGCACGAAAACATTTCAGACAAATGATTGTCCAATCTCTTCTTGAAAACCTCCATTGTTGGAGCATCCACAACTAATGTTATTTGTCTGATGTTTTAAGGAGTTGTGGAGCACCCACAACTCCCTAAAGCATCATAAGTGATGCTAAGTTACTGAAGTGCTTAAAGGAAAGAGGGACAGCAACAACCTCTTAAAGGATCACTAAAGGTAGTTGAGATGACATTAAACTGGAATTGTAGTTCAGCTAAAGCTGGTCAAATGCCCTAAGATAAAAACCCAGACTAGGGTTTGGGCAAGCAATGATCAATCATCGAAGCAAAGCTATGTTGGGTTTTTTCTTTCCTTGCCAAGAATGTTGTGTATCTTTTATCATCATTCATCCTCATTCTAACCCTTGTGTATCTGCAGCAGAACGAAGGCCTCTTCCACAGGATTCAAAGCAATATAGTCCTGGGCTTTCTTTTGCCCATTGGGCCCGCCATACTTCTGATGTTGTCACTCCATCTTGTTTTAGGTGGACACTTTTGATCCAATGGGATCCATTCTGTGACTGCCTTGGTCCACCTGCCATCAGTTCTTCTTGCCATGTGACCTTCCACCTCCATTTCCATTCTTTTTTTGGATGGCATTGTGTATTTCTATGGCTCTCTACTCCATGTCTTTCTATCTTGTCTTGTGATACCGAGTATGTATCTTTTCATGGCTCTTTGTGTTGATTGTGAGGTTAGTGTCCATCTTTTGCTGGCATATATTAGAACAGGTGGCACACACTGATCGAGAACTTTTCTCCTCAGGCATAGGGGAGGGAGGTTTTTCTTCAAAATTATGCTTAGCTTGTCGAATGCCTGCCAACCACATTTAACACACTGTTCAATTTCTGTTTTTATATCGCCTTCCATTTAGATCTGTTTGCCAAGGTATATGTAGTGGTCTACTGTGTCTAGTTATTTTCCAGACATAAAGATTTTTATATCTTTTATAAACTGCCCAAAACATCAAGAATTGGAACTGCAGTGGTTTATGGTAGATTAGAAGCAGTTGTTGGTTTTCTTCATGTGAAATAACTATAACAGATTATTAACAGAGGGTCTAGTTTTGTTCTTGGGTTACCTGTTAACTTTTTTGTTTTTGTTTGTTTTTACAATAAATAGATGGTAGGTCAAATCAGCTGGACAAATAGAGCTGTAGGCATTTATAAATTATAACCTGTTTTGCAAGGGGGGGAAACTATTACTGTTGTAATATATTAATAAGTATTCAACTAGAGGGAACAATCTATGTATATGTTTATTTTCTTAATGCACATTTTTGTCAAGTTTTTGCCTGTTTGTTAGTCTTTCTTTCTTTTTGTTTGTATTTTAATTTTGGAAATAAAATATTTTTTATAGAAGAAGAAGGAGGAGGAGGAGAAGGAGAAGGAGGAGGAAGAACTCTAAAAGCGACCTGTTATCTCAGTGATGGTTCCAAATTGTAAAAATCCAATGTAGCTGAAAGCTGAACATGCCTCTTTTTCTGTAGATCTTTACCAAAACTCTAGTTTGCTTATGGACCATAAAAACAGAATGAATGTGTCTGTATTGCATCAATAGATTTCCAAGGAGTAATAACATTAAAATAGTAATTTTGATCCTGGCTGGACTCAAGTTTCTTGGCATAGATGAATTCAGAGTGAAATTCTAACTGTTTAGGATTCAATCCAGGGTTCAACATGGATCACTGCACAACAGATGCACAAAGGATCTCTTTTAGAGTAAATTGAAAAGAATCCTTGGAATTTAATTCCACATACTGAATTGATTTTCAGCAAAAACATTCTGCAGTCTTAAGTATATTTCACTTAAGTATAGCTGGGGGAGGAAAGGCAGAAGATTAATTTATGTACACAGAAGAATGTCGAAGCCTCGGCTGTTGAAGCTGAATGCCCTGAAGCACCAAAATTAAAAAATAAAAAGCTCCATTTCCCATGGCGAGCAGATCTAGGTGCGTCTCCTCTCTGACCTTGCTTTCTTGCTGGAATACTTTTTGACTCAACATCTTCAGATCAGTTTTCAAAAGCAGCCCTGTCATCTCACCACGATCTGATCTCAAAGTAACTAAGCAAAGCAATAACTTTTATTGCAGCAGAAACAGAAAATTTCAGTTGGGGCAAAGACAGAAAGCCACGGAGGACTGCTTGGGGAAACTGACCAGACCTTTCTGAGATGGACAAACTGATTTCTTTGGTTAGAGAAAGGATAATGTCCATGTCTAGGTAGACCTCAACTCGGAACCATTCGTTTAGAAACAGAATAACAGAATAACAGTGCTTCTGTTTGCAGTTCTGGTCAGTGACTGTAATAAAAATCCTATTTGAGTATTATGGGCAATATAATGCATTTGGATGATTTCTACCCCATAAAGTGCAATTACACACACACACACACACACACAAAGATGATAGATAGATAGATAGATAGATAGATAGATAGATAGATAGATAGATAGGCAGGCAAGCAGGCAGGCAGGCAGGCAGGCAGGCAGGCAGAGAGAGAGAGACAGAGAATATTTAACAATTGGTTCATACAAATCTGGCTGAATTAGCAGATAGCACCATAAACAAAGAGATCCAGACGGTGGTTCATGACTAAGAAGAAGATCCCCATAGCGATTTATTTCTAAGTGGGCCTGTGGAATATTAGGTTTTCTTTTATGTAATTCAAGGTTGCACCAAGTGTTGCATTTTGCTTTTCAATGCACGTCCTCAAATAGATCAGCCTTTCATCTCTAATCTTCATCTTGATTTTACTTGACCACAAGCTTTGGGGATCTATTCAAGAAACTGTCCTCTGACATCTTTTTTTCTTCTTCTTCAAATCTCTTTGAGTGAAATAATTGTTCCTGGAGGGTTCAAGAGGTAACAAAGCTTAATAAATTGCTGGGGGGGAAAAAAACCCAGAATGGGGTTTTGAGAGAAGGTCGCCATGGAAAGAGCTGTGTGTGGAACACAACCAAGGCCTCCCTTGCTGCCTTCGGAGGCTCTTCTCTGGCCTCTCACTCCCCTGCCTGGTGCATTGTCTCTTCTTCTGGTTCTGATTTGCAGGGTGTGTCCCATGTCGTCTGAACTCCTGAACTTTTATTCTTTCCAGCATTTGGCCTTCTTTTTCTTTCCCCTTAAAATTGCCAATTTGATGGGAAGTGGAAGAGGTTTAATAACCGCTCACTGTAGTATGTGAAGCTTTACAAGAAGAAAAATGCCATCACTGGTAACTTTTATACCATAAACAGCTGCTTAAGAGGGTCTACAGTAGAAGTCGGAAGAAGACTGCCTTTTATCGCTAACGTTCCACCTCTTGCACTTCCGGCTACTGTATTATTTTGTCAATATGAAAAAGAAACAGGTTTTCTCAACATGGGCATCCTCCAAAGGTGGACCATCCCTCCAAAGCCCCCGAAGGCAGGAGAAGAAGCAACGGATGGAAACTCATCAAGGAGAGAAGCAAGCTGGAACTAAGGAGAAACTTCCTAATGGTGAGAAGAATTGACCAGTGGAACAGAAGTTGCCTCCAGAAGTTGTGGGTGGTTCCTCATTGGAGGTTTTTGAGAAGAGATTGGACAGTCATTTGTCCAGAATGGTAGGGTCTCCTTCTTGAGCAGGGGGATGGACTAGAAGATCTCTGTTATTCTGTGAGTTAAAAGTCCACACCTCTGGGGTTGCCCAAGCTGAAGAAGATCCCATGAAAACCATCAGCCATGTCAATTCAAACTGGTGAGCTCTGCTTGCAAAAGACTATGCTTATAGATTTCCTTCAGTGCAGCCAAACTTTAAGTTCCTCAACCTTGGGATTTGGGGTTGGAATGAGATAGCAAACTGCCCCCTATTTATGCATTATTATTCAATTCAATTCAATCTTTATTGATTAGCCCTTGGACCGTATCAAAGTGCAGAATTCCAGAAATGAATTATTACTAAAATTTAATAAACTTAATTTAAAATGGAATTGCATAAATTACAATTTATTTATTTATTTATTTATTTATTTATTTATTTGACTTGTATGCCGCCCCCTCTCCAAAGGCACTCGGGGCTGCTAACAACTAAAAACCAACAATAAATTAAATTACCTAAAAATAACATTAAACATTACAAGCCAAATTGTGCTAAAACCCACCAATCCTAAGTAAATTTAAAACTGCTCCCCGGAGGTCAGCACAGCCCAGCCTGTTCGAAGAGCCAAGTTTTTAGATCATGGCAGAAGGTACGGAGGTCAGGGGCCAAATGGAGTCCCAGAGGCAGTTGGTTCCATAGGGCGGGGTCCGCCACAGAATAGGCCCTTCCCCAGGGGACCACCAAGCTACATTGAGTCACAGACGGCACCCCAAGGAGCCCCTGCCTGTGGGCCCGCACAGGGCGGTTGGTTCTCGATGGTTTTAAATGAAATTGGAATAAAATACAATAATTTAAGATATAGATAAAATATGATGCCATTGCATTATTAAAAATTATTAGGAAATTACAAAATAAGAATACGACACTGACTGAAAAAGAAAAGTTGTCCAATCGTTACATTTGGAAAGTTCTACCCAGGTCACAGAAGGCACCATTTCTCCTTTGATAGGAATGTGCAAGTGCTGTGTATTTTTATGCCTTTTTAAAGGTTTTATCATTTATATATTTTCTAAAAAAATAACTTTGTATATTTTATTTTATCTTAGTTTTTAAAATTATTGTTTGTCACCCTTCTTATGCTGGTCTATGACCATGATAAAGATTTGATTTAACTGTAAGGATTAATCAGCTCTGCTTTATTTTCTGTGTTGTAGGGCCATGTTCTGACCCAAAGCTTCGTTCAAAGCAAACAAACACCAAACAGAGATAAAAGCAAAACCTTTTTAATGCTTCTCTGTGAATTCTGTTCATTCACAGTAAAACACTATTCAAAACTAATTGTCCCAGATAAGAACAAGCCTTGCCAAGGTTGTGCAAGGCTACCAAGAACACTAGATTAAATTGCAAGGAAATAATCAAAACCAAAAGTCTCCAAACACAAACCAGGTTAGTCCAAACTTCCACAAGACTTGAAGTGTAAGAACTTTGCTTCCTGCAAAGCATCCCAACTTTGAGGGCTGGTTTTCATCCCTTAAGGGAGGGGCCATCACCTTGCAGCCTTACTCCCGAATCGCCCTTGCTGCTGCAGCTGCTCTTTCCTTCGAGCAGCCCTGCACGCACGCGCACTGGACACAGGCTCCTTGAGGTCCTCTACAACACTGCACAATCTCCAAAGGCAGCACTTCACTCCCTGATGGCCCTGGCCCCATCCCTGCATCACATGCAGGCCCCTCATCTGAGTCCTCGCTCTCCGAGACCTCAGCCATCCGCACCTGCTGCCGGCAAACCACAGCAGACCATTACAGATCATTGCATTGTCTCTAAAGTTTCAAAAAGTAAGTTCTACTTTTCATATAGTCTTAATTTACTGGTGGCTAAGGGGCCACCCCTCCACCTTAACTGAAATGATAGATCAATGGGTGGCCCTGAGTGCAATTCGGTGTTACCAATAACACATGCCCTAAGAATTCAAGGAGAATAGTTGGAAGTATCCATTGTGACATGATATCAAAAGCAATTGCTTCAGTTTACCTAGGGCCAATTCTATGGGAAAACTCATTTGATTTGTGTTTGCATACAACACATATTTCAACTAATGCATGCATCAAGCTCAGTTCTCCTTCAAAATGTTTCTTCTCCAAAGTAAATCTTGTTTAACATAATTGATTTCAGGCAGATGAAGCTTACTTAAATCAGTTTGGGATATTAGTCAAGGAGGCCCAAAATCAATCTGGCAAGGTTGAATCCCTTAATTTGACTGAAATGGTACAGTGGTTACAAGAAAAGAGTCTGGCTTGTTACTGATTTGCCTGAAGTATATGTGTATATAATTTCAGTCAAATGTGTATATATATACATATGTATATTGTATGTATGTGTGTGTGTTTCTATGTTTCTATGTATAAATAAAGTACTTTGTCTTGTAAGCTTCTTTAACTTCCTATTTGATGTACACAGAATGAAATACCTGTCCTAAAACTGCCATCAAATGACTGATTGCTACAGGGCACTCCAAGCTTCTCCATAATCATAAACATAAACTTACCATTTATGTGGATAATCAAGGACACGTCGGAGAACATTAAATCAGCAGGGGGGGATGGGGGAGAAGTTAATCGGACTTCTGACAAATCTCCAGCTTCTAATAACAGAGACCTGCCTCCCAACTGAGCAAGAGGGCTTTGGTGTGCAGAGCCAGCGCATGGCAACGGCTTATGTATGAGGAACAGAATTAAAGAAAGAGAAATAATGAGATTTGGAAGCCTTTACGACAGTCACAGAGCCCCACGGTTGCATAATTCCCCCTTTTGAGACCTTCTGGCAAGCAAAGTCAATGGGGAAGCAGGATTCATTTAACGACCGTGTGACTAACTTAACAACTATAGTGATTCACTTAAGAACTGTGGCAAGACAGGTCATAAAATGGGGCAAAACTTATTTAACAAATGTTTGACTTAACAACAGAAGCAATTGTGGTCGTAAGTCAAGAACTCCCTGTATTTTGCTCTGTCCTTCAGTGGTCGCACAAACTCCAACCAATCTGGACCTGCTTTGCATGTTCTCAGTTCATCTTTCATATCAATTTATTTATTTACAGTGCATGGTCTCAGCTGGGGAAGAGCTTTGTCGTTCTAGGATGGGTTGCAAAAAAGCTTTTGCTCTAGAAAGGAGGAAGGCAGCACAAACTGGCTATTCGTACACTCTACAGTTATTTACTATCCAGTGGATTTCTCCACATAAATGTTAATTATATTGTCATTTAGTCATTTTATACAGTGCAACTAAATTACCAAGTGAAGATGTCATTCAGCAGAACAGAAACAGCCGGTTATGATTTACAAAGCCATCAAAACTATGGAAATATTCAGTATAATCAGAATTGTAATTACAGCAAATGTAGCTTCAGGAAAATTTATTAACAGCATAAAGATTAAATGAATGTTGGACTATTTTCTGTCAGAGTGCAGCAATGAAAATGATTGGCTTTCCCTTAATTCAGGCATTTAAAAAAAAGGACGAGAAAATTGTTTGTTTCTCTTTTCTCTTCCTCTCTAGAAGGCAAATCTTAAGTACATTAAGACGTTACAAACATAGATGCCATTACCCTATCTCAAAGCACAGTCCCACCTGGAGTGAAAAGGGGCAACATAAGAGCAGTAATCCAGTATTTGAGGGGTTGCCAGAAAGAAGAGGGAATCAACCTCTTCTCCAAAGCACCTGAAGGCAAGACAAGAAACAACAGATGGAAAATAACCAAGGAGAAACCAAACTAGAAGTAAAGAGAAATTTCCTGACAATGAGAACAATTAGCCAGTGGAACAGAAATTGCATTCAAAAGTTGTGGGTGCTACATCCCTGGAGGTTTTTAAGAAGAGGCTGGACAGCCATCTGCATAAGGTCTACTGCTTGAGCAAAGGATTGGACTAGATGACCTCCAAGGTTCTTTCCAACTCTGTTTATTCTGTTATTCTATTAAATGCAATGAGCCAGTTGACAATGTTTGTTTCCCGCTAAGTCAAGTTTGCTAAATAAAACATAACTAGCTGAGCTGGCACATCTCAAGAAAAAAAAACCAACACACAAAAACCAACCAATCCTCCCTCCCAATGAGTCATATTACATTTTAAGGTGTAACGTGAACCTGCCCAAGATTACATTCATTCCCATTAAGCCAGAATTGCATCTGTCACTGAGGCATGATGACTGGGTAATCATATTGCATTGAGTTGAAAACAAACTAGCAAATCAAATTAGGACATGAAATATGTCTCCAAGTCAGCAAACCACAGCAAAGACTCTTGAATAGATGCTGCAATTAGCATAAGACAAGGGACAGCCTTAACGATCAGCTTAACAATATGAATTATGGAACAAGTGTAAATGAACCAGTTCTAACAACCCAGGGATCTAAAACTGTAAATATTGGATTACCATGTTGTTTGTTTGTTTGTTTGTTTGTTTGTTTGTTTGTTCATAAATCATCTGGAGCTATCTTCAAACTCAATCCTCAAATTGATTCAGGCACCAAATTGCATTGGAGACCTCAGAATGAGAGATTCAATGAACTTCATTAACTTTCCAGTGTCTCAAACTTTGGTTCAGCTTTCCTTCCATTTATGAACATTTCTTTAGCAGTTCAATTTGTTATGTATGTAGGTTTGAATGTTATTGGTTTATTTGAACTGTTATTGTAAAATGTTAAATGGTATTGCTTTAAATAGTGCGGGAAGAAACCCTGCACTCCCATTGGCTGTCAACTATGGCTGCTGGCTATAAGAAGCAGCCATAGCCCAGCCAACTCGGGTCCATTCGAGCTATAGTCACTGAATAAACTCTTTACTGAATCTCTTCGCGTTTGCCTCTTCATGCAAACTTAACACTGGCGATGAAGGTGGGATTGCCCTGAAGAAGAGACAACGCGGAAGGAGAGCAGAAGAGTGAGATGGCTGCGCTGAACACCCCCCCAGCCCCGTTCGATCCGGCGGCGGAAGACTGGGAATCGTATGCGGATCGCTTCCAGATGTACCTGGAAGGAAACGACCTCGCCGATATTCCCGAGAGACGGAAGAGGGCGGTATTTCTCACGCACTGCGGTCTGGCAGTCTTCAAGATGGCGAAGGCGTTGGCGGGAGCTGCAGAACTGAAGGTAATGGAATGGCCTGATTTGGAAAAGCTTTTAAGAGCCCATTACGCCCTGCAAGTATCGTGCCTCATTAAGAGACACGAGTTTTACCGTCGGGATCAAGGGGAAAGCGAGAATGTTAATGACTTCGTGGCAAGTTTAAGGGACATTGGGGTGCTTGTGACTTTACCAACTTAGAAGAGGCCATGCATGATCGGTTTGTCTTAGGCCTCAAAGATAAGGTCTTACAAAGCAAACTGTTAATGAAACCTAAGATCACGTTTAAGGAGGCCATTGAAGAAGCTGTTTCAGCGGAAGCCACCAAGTCCTCAGCAGCAGCCATGAAAAAGATTAACAAGGCCTCAAGCCAGGCCTCAAGCCATTCTGATGTGGAAAAATCCACAACAACCCATTGCGAACAAATAGACTTTGATTCAGATTGCAGTGAGGTGGAGGAAGGGATTTTAGACTCAGAATGGAGAAGAAAAGGAAAGACCCTGGGAGAAAGAGGCAAGAATTTTATTGCAGAGGCTGGGGGGGGTGGCATCCCCGCACTAAATGCAAGTTCTTAGACACCATCTGCCTACGTTGTGAGAAAAGGGGTCACCTAGCCAGAGTCTGCAAATCATCCAGAACTCCACCTAGTAGGAAGAAATTTCCTGAAAAGGATTTTAAGCCCAACAACTTCATTGAAAAGATGGGTGCAATTCAGAAGCAAATGGGAAGAATGAAACTCACCAAACAATCACCATTGGTCATTCTTCACCCTTGAGAAGCAGAAAAGTACACGTGAAGGTGTTCATTGAAGGAAGGCCTTGCCAAATGGAAGTGGACTCAGGCTCTTATTTATCTATGGTGTCATGGGACACTATTCACAGGCTACTTCCCAACATTCAGAAGAAACATTTCCAGAAGCAAGCACTGACTCTTAAAGACTACCAAGGAACAAGATTCCAGTAGTTGGAGCAAGAGATTTCAACGTGCAGTTTAAAGGCTACACCAAACGTTTGCCTCTGACCATCGTGGACAAGGATCGCCCAAGCTTGCTGGGACTTGAGTGGTTCAAGCCACTAGGCATCGAGGTGACTGGCATCAATCACGTGAGCAATTCTGAATGGGAGGAGGCCTTGAAGTCTGAGTTTCCAGAGGTCTTCAGCGAAGGACTGGGCAAGTATATGGGGACCCCTATCACTTTCAACCTAGATCCCAAGGTGCCCCCAATTCGTTTAAAGCCCAGGAGGGTTCCATTTGCTTTAAAGGAAAAAATTGATGCACAATTAGACAAATTAATTGCTCAAGGGGTTTTAGAGCCCACTGATCACTCCAGATGGGAAACACCCATAGTCACCCCAGTCAAGGCTGATGGGTCAGTAAGAATCTGTGGTGACTATAAGGGGACACTGAACCATGCGCTGCAGCAGAGCGCATATCCAGTGCCAGTTGTGCATCATCTGTTACATTCACTTGGCAAGGGTACAGTCTTTGCCAAATTGGATTTGGCCCAGGCATATCAACAACTAACAGTTGATGATGCCACTGCAGAGGCCCAAAGCATTGTGACTCACAGAGGTGCCTTCAAATGTAAAAGGTTACAATTTGGAGTAAGCATGGCACCAGGCATTTTTCAAAGTCTTATGGAAAGAATGCTTCAAGGACTGCCAGGGGTAGTGCCTTACTTTGATGATGTGTTAATCTCTGCTGAAAATGACACTCAGCTTCAAGAGAGACTCAGAGAAGCCCTTACCAGATTCAGAAAAGCGGGGTTAAAAGTCAAGGAAGAAAAATGCACACTTAAAACAGACAGGGTTGAGTTCCTGGGCTACATGATTGACAAGCATGGCATCCACCCTACTGATGCCAAGGTTAAAGCAATCAAAGAAGCCCCTAAACCTAAATGCAAAACAGATTTGCAAGCCTTCCTTGGACTCATTAACTTTTATCACATGTTTCTACCTCAAAAGGCAACCATTGCTGAACCTTTACACAGATTGCTTGATAAGAAGGCTGTTTGGATCTGGGGAGGAAGGAACAATCAGCATTTAACAGTATTAAGAGACTAATCACATCTGATGCTGTATTGATACAATTCTCTGAGAATTTGCCTGTTGTACTGACTTGTGATGCATCCCCTTTTGGAGTGGGGGGTTGAGCCACAGGTTCCCAGTGGGAGGGAAGCCCCTATTGCATTTTACTCTGCACTTTGACCAAAGCAGAGAGGAATTATAGCCAACTGGACAAAGAGGCATTGGCAGTTGTTGCAGCTGTTAAGAAATTTCATGAATATCTGTATGGCAGGACATTTACCATTGTTACAGATCACAAACCTTTGTTAGGCATTGTGGCAGGAGACAAACCTACACCTACTATCCTGTCACCAAGAATGCTGAGGTGGACTGAATTTCTTGCAGCTTATTCATACAAACTGATTCACATGCCTGGCAAGGACATTG
This sequence comes from Naja naja, assembly GCA_009733165.1. Lineage (NCBI taxonomy): Eukaryota > Metazoa > Chordata > Lepidosauria > Squamata > Elapidae > Naja > Naja naja. The sequence continues at coordinate 95,389,097 of CM019151.1, forward strand.
GACATGCTGATGCACTGAGTCATTGCCCACTGCCTTGCCACAAGGAGGACTTTGAACCTGAAACACACACCTTTTTCCTAGAAACTGTTGCTAAGCTTCCAGTTCATGCTGCTGAAATTGCCAGAGAGACTGCCAAAGACACTGTGTTGGCTCCTGTTATAGGCTGGATTAAGAAAGGTTGGCCTCTTCAAGATCTACCTCACCTTGCCCAACCTTTTAAGTCCAGGCAAACTGAATTATCTGTATTAAGAGGATGTATTTTGTGGGGTAACAGGGTGGTTATTCCTGCAAAACTGCAAAGAGAGGTTTTGGAAATGTTACATGAGGGTCATCCTGGTATTGTAAGGATGAAGGGATTGGCCAGGAGTTATGTATGGTGGCCAGGTATTGACAAAATGGTTGAAAACTGGGTTGCATCTTGTCCCAATTGCCAGGTAGTCAGGCCTGCCCCACCTCACGCCCCCACACAGGAATGGGAATGTCCTAGGGACCCGTGGTCTAGGATCCACATTGATTTCGCAGGTCCTACTAGAGGGCACACTTTTCTTGTTATAGTAGATGCATATTCCAAATGGCTCGAGGTATTTCCCATGACATCCACCACAACTGATGCTGTCATCAAGCAGCTCAGAAAACTGTTTGTATCCCATGGGTTACCTGATGTTCTTGTCTCTGACAATGGCCCTCAATTTACATCTAACATTTTGAATCCTTCCTAGCACAACAGGGTATCAGACATGCCCTTACTGCCCCTGGGCACCCTTCGCTAATGGCGGGCTGAACGCATGGTATGCTTTACCAAAGAGAAGCTCCAGCAACTGGGTCCTGGGGACATCACTGAGAAGCTTGAAAAACTTCTTAGTGTCCAGCACATCACTCCTAGCCCATCTACTAACTTATCCCCAGCAGAGTTGTTGATGGGTAGGAAACTTAGGTCTTCCCTTGACCGCCTTCATCCCACTTATGCACCCAATGCACCACTGGATTCCACTTCCAAAGTTCGTACATTCAGTGTGGGTGATTCTGTGTATGCTAAGAACGTTATAGGTGAGCCTTTGTGGATTCCTGCTGCAATAACTCAAATCACGGGCCCTCGTTCTTACAGGGTACAAACAGAGGATGGACTCCTCTGGAGCAGGCACATTGATCAACTCAGATCCAGGTTCCCTCTGGAACATCGCCCCTGTCTCTCTCTGGTTCCCTCACCTGATGTCACTTCTAGGGGGGAAGGGGAGAAACAGGAGGAAAATCAGCAAGCAAGAATCAACACCATGTGTAACGAGCCATTACGACAGGAACCATCCCAAAACCTGTCACAATGCCAAGATCCATCCTTAGAAATGGAAGATTGCACATCACTACCTGACTTGGGTGCTGACATTGGAATGGAGATGGGTTGGGAGGAGAGACCAGATTCTCACGATCAAACAGGGTCTTCTTTCACAGGAAGTCCCAGTGGGGAAATGTCAGCAGACACATTTCCTCTCTCACTGGGTGAGAACGTTAAAACTTCTGAACCACGAAGGTCTCAACGTACACGTAAGAGCCCCACCTATTTAAAAGAATACATTAGATAGGTTGGGGTTTGGTATGGACTGAACCTAGTGGGGAGGGGTGTTATGTATGTAGGTTTGAATGTTATTGATTTATTTGAACTGTTCTTGTAAAATGTTAAATGGTATTGGTTTAAATAGTGCGGGAAGAAACCCTGCACTCCCATTGGCTGGCAACTACGGCTGCTGGCTATAAGAAGCAGCCAACTCGGGCCAATTCGAGCTGTAGTCACTGAATAAACTCTTAACTGAAGCTCTTCGCATTTGACTCTTCATGCAAACTTAACACAATTGATGCAATGTAATATATAATCAGTATCAACACAAGCCAGCCATTCTAACAAGTTTAATAGCCCAGATCAACAAATAGCAGCAATGTTTACTGCTTAAGTTGGACGGCACCATCTTCATTCATTCAGGACAACTTCCTTACCGGCTGTTTGCTAAATAGTTCCTTTTGTCATCCTTGGTAAAGAGGTGCCGTGGGAATATACCAATAATCTGTTGTGAAGAAACACTTAAAATGATTGAGCTGGATCTTGGCAAGTACGTCTTCTTAAGAAGTCCATTATCCCAGTTCTTGTCATCTCATTCTGCCACCCGCCACCCAAATGAAACAGGTGCTGACATTTTAATGCTTCTCTGCTGTAGTTTATGGCCCAAAGGGACAAATTAAAAATGTTTTGCCTTTGAATCGGATCTTGCTCATCTTGCAGCTCAAACCTGACCTGAAATTGGGTGGAATCGTACACCCCTGTTGTTTTGCACAACTTGGGTACAACTGTACTTGCAGTAATATAGTTGTGTGCAAGTTCTGGTCTTTGAAAAAAAACGACATTGGCAAGGGAAAGTGTTATGTATGCAGAGTTTAAAATGATTGGTTGTTGTTGTAAAGTGTTTGAAATCATTGGTTGTAAAAGTGCGGGAAAACCCTGCACTCTGATTGGCTGGCAGCCGTGGCAGCCGGCTATAAATAGCTGCCGCAGCTGAGCCATTCGGGTCCGTTCTGAGCTGAAGTCACAATAAATAAGAGCTGAAGCACTCCGCGTCTTGTTTCTCTATGCAAACTTAACACTGGCGACGAGGATGGGATTTTCCCAAAGAGAAGACAACGCGGAACGAAGAAGAGCGAGATGGCTGCACTGAACACCCCCCCAGCCCCATTCGACCCGAAGAATGAAGACTGGGAGTCGTATGCCGATCGGTTTCAGATGTATTTGGAGGGAAACGACCTGGCTGCCATTTCTGAGCAGCGGAAGAGAGCGGTTTTTCTCACTTATTGCTGTCCTGCAGTTTTCAAGATGGTGAAGGCATTGGCTGGCTCAGCAGATGTGAAGGTAATGGCATGGTCTGATCTGGAGAGACTTTTAAGGGCACACACGCCCAAGTATCGTGCCTCATTAGGAGACACGAGTTTTATCGCCACGATCAGGGAGAAGACGAAAGCGTAAATGACTTCGTGGCAAGTTTAAGGAGCATTGGGGGTGTGAATTCAGCAGTTTAGAGGAGGCCATGCACGATCGTTTTGTATTGGGCCTCAAAAACAAGGTCTTGCAGAGCAAATTACTGATGAAACCCAAATTATGCTGAAAGAAGCCATAGAAGAAGCATCCTCAGCAGAAGCCACCAAAATCTCAGCAGCAGCCATGAGGAAAATGAACAAGACTACGGGCCATTCTGATGGTGAAAAGACCACCACAACTCATTTTCATGAACTTGAATCCGAGTCAGAATATAGTGGAGAAGAAGAAGGAATTAACAGACTCAGAATGGAGCGGAAACTAAATGACCTGGGAAGAAAGAGGCAAGATTTCCACTGCATAGGTTGTGGGGGAACCCACCCCCACACTGAATGCAAATTCCTGGAAGCCATTTGTCTCCATTGTGAAAAAAGAGGGCACATTGCAAGAGTCTGCAAATCATCCAGAACTCCACCCAACAGAAGGAAGTTTGTTACAAACAACAAAAACAGAGAAACAACAAGCCAAACAACAACAGTGAGAGAATGAGGCACAGCACAGAAGTAAATGGAAAAAAATGAAACTCATCAAACAGTAACTATTGATCATTCATCTTCACTAAATAACAGAAAAGTGCATGTCAAGGTATTTATTGAAGGAAGGCCTTGCCAAATGGAAGTGGACTCAGGTTCATACCTGTCCATGGTGTCATGGGACACAATTCAAAGACTGATACCAGACATTCAGAAGACTCACTTCAAAAAACAAGCACTAACTCTTAAAGCCTACCAAGGGAACAAGATTCCAGTAGTTGGAACAAGAGAATTCAACGTGAAATTCAAAGGCCACACCAAACGCCTGCCATTGACCATCGTAGGTAAAGATCGCCCAAGTTTGCTGGGACTGGAGTGGTTCAACCCACTGGGCATCGAAGTCACTGGCATTGATCATGTGAGCAACACTGATTGGGAAGAATCCTTGAAGTCTGAGTTTCCAGAGGTCTTCAGTGACAGATTAGGCAAGTACTTGGGGACCCCTATCACTTTTAACCTAGATCCCAAGGTACAAGCAACCGTTTAAAACCCAGGAGGGTACCATTTGCCTTGAAGGAAAAAATAGATGAACAATTAGATAAGTTAATAGCCCAGGGTACTAGAGCCCGCAGACCACTCCAGGTGGGAGACACCCATAGTCATGCCAGTCAAGGCTGACGGTTCTGTGAGAATCTGCGGGATTACAAGGGGACATTGAACCATGCGCTTCAACAGAGGCGCATATCCGATTCCAGTGGTTCATCATTTATTACATTTTCTGGGGCACAGTCTTCGCCAAACTGGGGGCAACGTTTTTGCCAAATTAGACCTTGCCCAAGCATACCAACAGTTAACAGTAGATGATTTAACTGCAGAAGCCCAAACCATTGTAACCCATCGGGGTGCATTCAAATGCAAGAGGTTACAATTCGGAGTAAGTGTGGCGCCAGGCATATTTCAAAGCCTTATGGAAAGGATGCTACAAGGGTTACCTGGGGTGGTGCCTTATTTTGATGACGTTTTAATCTCTGCTGAAAATGACACTCAACTACATGAGAAACCCAGAGAAGTCCTGACCAGGTTCAGAAAAGCAGGGTTGAAAGTAAAAAAAGAAAAGTGCACACTAAGAACTGACAAAGTAGAATTCTTGGGCTATATGATTGATAAACAGGGCATCCACCCACAGAAGCCAAAGTCTAGGCAATCAAAGAAGCCCCCAGACCAAAATGCAAAACTGACTTGCAAGCATTTCTGGGACTTGTTAATTTCTACCACATGTTTCTACCTCAGAAAGCAACCATTGCAGAACCCTTACATAGACTACTGGATAAAAAATCTGCATGGGTTTGGGGCAGAAAGGAAGAGTCTGATTTATCAATATCAAGAGACTAATAACTTCTGATTGTGTACTGATACAGTTTTCTGAGAATTTACCTGTAATACTAACTTGTGATGCATCTCCTTTTGGAGTGGGAGGGGTGGTGCTGAGCCACTTGCTTCCCAGTGGAAGAGAAGCTCCCATTGCTTTTACTCTCACACTTTGACTAAAGCAGAGAGGAACTACAGTCAACTGGACAAAGAAGCTTTGGCACTCGTAGCAGCAGTCAAGAAGTTCCACGAATACGTCTATGGGAGAAGAGTCACCATTGTCACAGATCACAAACCACTGTTGGGCATTGTGGCAGGAGATAGAACAACGCCAACCATCCTGTCTGACCAAGACCATGCTGAGATGGACTGAATTTCTTGCTGCTTATTCACATAAACTCATCCATAGACCGGGAAAAGACATTGGGCATGCAGATGCTTTGAGTCGCTGCCCACTTCCTTTGCACACTGAGGACCCTGCTCCTGCAACCTACACATTTCTTCTAGAGACTGCTGCCAAGCTTCCAGTCCATGCTGCTACAATTGCTAGAGAAACTGCCAAGGACACTTTATTGGCTTCTGTTCTGGGCTGGGTTAAAAAGGTTAGCCACTACAAGATCTACCTCAGGGTTCCCAACTTTCAAATCTCGACAAACTGAATTATCTGTTTTAAGGGGATGTATTCTGTGGGGTAACAGAGTGGTTATTCCTGCAAAACTTCAAAAAAGGTCTTGGAAATGTTACATGAGGGTCACCCGGGTATTGTCAGAATGAAGGGATTGGCCAAGAGTTATGTATGGTGGCCAGGTATAGACACAAAATGGTTGAAAACTGGGTTGCATCCTGTCCAAATTGTCAGGAAACATGGCCTGCCCCACCTATCGCCCCATACAGGAATGGGAATGTCCTAGGGGCCCCTGGTCCAGGATTCATATTGATTTTGCTGGCCTACCAGAGGCCACACTTTCTCATTGTGGTAGATGCATACCCACATGGTTAGAGGTTATTACAATGTCATCCACCACAGCTGACGCTGTTATCAGACAACTTAAGAAACTTTTGTAATGCACGGCCTACCT
>CM019151.1:95432575-95554645 GCA_009733165.1 Naja naja
TCATGCAAACTTAACACTGGCGACGAAGGTGGATTTCCCTGAAGAAGAGACGACGGAAGACAAGCAGAAGAGCGAGATGGCTGCGCTGAACACCCCCAGCCCCGCTCGATCCGCGGCAGAAGACTGGGAATCGATGCGGATCGCTTCCAAATGTATTTGAAGGAAACCCACTGACATCTCCGAAGCAGAAGAGGGCGGGTTTCCACGACTGGTCCGGCAGTCTTCAAGATGGCAAGGCATTGGCGGGAGCTGCAGATGTGAAGGTAATGGAATGGCCTGATTTAGAAAAGCTTTTAAGAGCCCATTACCACAAGTATGTGCCTCATTAAGAGACACGAGTTTTACCGCCAGATCAAGGGGAAAGGAAAACGTTAACGACTCGTGGCAAGCTTAAGAGACATTGGGGTATGCAAGTTTAACAGCTTGGAGGAGGCCATGCGATCGGTTTGTTCTAGGCCTCAAAGACAAGGTGCTTCAGAGCAAATTATTATTAAAACCTAAGATCACGCTAAAGGAGGCCATAGAAGAGGCCTCCTCAGCAGAAGCCACTAAGTCCTCAGCAGCAGCCATGAAGAAAATTAACAAGGCCTCAAGCCATCCTGATGTGGAAAAGTCCACAACAACTCATTATGCAGCAGATAGATTCTGAATCAGACTGTAGTGAGGTGGAGGAAGGAATTTATAGACTCAGAATGGAAAAGAAAAAGAAAGACCTGGGAAGAAAGCAAGACTTTTATTGCAGAGGTTGTGGGGCACCCCAGACTGAATGCAAGTTTTAGACACCATCTGCCTTCGTAGAAAAAAGAGGTCATCTAGCAAGAGTCTGCAAATCATCCAGAACTCCTCCACACAGAAGAAAGTTTCCTGACAAAGATTTCAAGCCCAACAACTTCAGTGAGAAAATGGGGCAACTCAGAAGCAAATGGGAAGAATGAAACTCATCAAACAGTCACCATTGGTCATTCTTCACCCTTGAGAAGCAGAAAAGTACATGTGAAGGTACTTATTGAAGGAAGGCCTTGCCAAATGGAAGTGGACTCAGGCTCCTATTTATCTATGGTGTCATGGGACACTATTCACAGGCTACTTCCCAACATTCAGAAGAAACATTTCCAGAAGCAAGCACTGACTCTTAAAGACTACCAAGGGAACAAGATTCCAGTAGTTGGAACAAGAGAATTCAACATGAAGTTTAAAGGCCACACCAAACGTTTTCCCTGACCATCGTGGACAAGGATCGCCCAAGCTTGCTGGGACTTGAGTGGTTCAATCCACTAGGCATCGAGGTGACTGGCATCAATCACGTGAGCAACTCTGAATGGGAGGAGGCCTTGAAGTCTGAGTTTCCAGAGGTCTTCAGCGAAGGATTGGGCAAGTATATGGGGACCCCTATCACTTTCAACCTAGATCCCAGGTGCCCCCAATTCATTTAAAGCCCAGAAGGGTCCCATTTGCTTTAAAGGAAAAATTGATGCACAATTAGACAAATTAATAGCTCAAGGGTTTTAGAGCCCACTGACCACTCCAGATGGGAGACACCCATAGTCACACCAGTCAAGACTGATGGGTCAGTAAGAATCTGTGGAGACTATAAGGGGACACTGAACCATGCTGCAGCAGAGCATACCCAGTTCCAGTGGTGCATCATCTGTTACATTCACTTGGCAGGGTACAGTCTTTGCCAAATTGGATCTGGCCCAGGCATATCAACAACTAACAGTTGATGATGCCACTGCAGAGGCCCAAACCATTGTGACTCATAGAGGTGCCTTCAAATGTAAAAGGTTACAATTTGGAGTAAGCTGGCACCAGGCATCTTTCAAAGCCTTATGGAAAGAATGCTCCAAGGACTGCCAGGGTAGTGCCTTACTTTGATGATGTGTTAATCTCTGCTGAAAATGACACTCAGTTACAAGAAAGACTCAGAGAAGTCCTTACCAGATTCAGGAAAGTGGGTTAAAAGTCAAGGAAGAAAAATGCACTCTTAAAACTGACAAGGTTGAGTTCCTGGGCTACATGATTGACAAGCATGGCATCCACCCTACAGATGCCAAGGTTCAAGCAATCAAAGAAGCCCCTAGACCTAAATGCAAAACAGATTTGCAAGCCTTCCTTGGACTCATTAACTTTTATCACATGTTCCTACCTCAGAAGGCAACCATTGCTGAACCATTGCACAGATTACTTGATAAAAAGTCTGTTTGGGTCTGGGGCAGGAAGGAACAATCAGCATTTAACAGTATTAAAAGACTAATCACGTCTGATGCTGTACTGATACAGTTCTCTGAGAATTTGCCTGTTGTACTGACTTGTGATGCATCCCTTTGGAGTGGTGGGGGTTTGAGCCACAGGCTTCCCAGTGGGAGAGAAGCCCCTATTGCATTTTACTCTCACACTTTGACCAAAGCAGAGAGGAATTACAGCCAATTGGACAAGGAGGCATTGGCAATTGTTGCAGCTGTAAGAAATTTCATGAATATCTGTATGGGAGAACATTTACCATTGTTACAGATCACAAACCTTTGTTAGGCATTGTGGCAGGAGACAAACCTACACCTACTATCCTGTCACCAAGAATGCTGAGGTGGACTGAATTTCTTGCTGCTTATTCATACAAACTTATCCACAAGCCTGGCAAGGACATTGGACATGCTGATGCACTGAGTCGTTGCCCACTTCCTTGCCACAAGGAGGACTTTGAACCTGAAACACACACCTTTTTCCTAGAAACTGTTGCCAAGCTTCCAGTGCATGCTGCTGAAATTGCCAGAGAGACTGCCAAAGACACTTTATTGGCTCCTGTTATAGGCTGGATTAAGAAAGGTTGGCCTCTTCAAGATCTACCTCACCTGGCTCAACCTTTTAAGTCCAGGCAAACTGAATTATCTGTATTAAGAGGATGTATTTTGTGGGGTAACAGGGTGGTTATTCCTGCAAAACTGCAAAAAGAGGTTTTGGAAATGTTACATGAGGGTCATCCAGGTATTGTAAGAATGAAGGGATTGGCCAGGAGTTATGTATGGTGGCCAGGTATTGACAAAATGGTTGAAAACTGGGTTGCATCTTGTCCCAACTGTCAGGTAGTCAGGCCTGCCCCACCTCTGCCCCCACACAGGAATGGGAATGTCCTAGGGGCCCATGGTCCAGGATTCACATTGATTTTGCTGGCCCTACCAGAGGGCACACCTTTCTTATTATAGTAGATGCATATTCCAAATGGCTAGAGGTAATTCCCATGGCATCCACCACAACTGATGCTGTCATCAAACAGCTCAAAAACTTTTGTAACCCACGGGTTACCTGATGTTCTTGTCTCTGACAATGGCCCTCAATTTACATCCAACCTTTTGAATCCTATTTAGCACAACAGGGTATCAGACATGCCCTTACTGCCCCTGGGCACCCTTCGCTAACGGCCGGGCTGAACGCATGGTACGTTTTACCAAGGAGAAGCTTCAGCAACTGGGTCCTGGGGACATCACTGAGAAAGTTGAAAACTTCTTAGTGTTCAGCACATCACTCCTAACCCATCTAATAACTTATCCCCAGCAGAGTTGTTGATGGGTAGGAAACTTAGGTCTTCCCTTGACCGCCTTCATCCCACTTATGCACCCAACGCACCACTAGATTCCACTTCCAAAGTTCACATTCAGTGTGGGTGATTCTGTTTATGCTAAGAACCTTATGGGTGAACCTTTGTGGATTCCTGCTGAGATAACTCAAATCACAGGCCCTCGTTCTTACAGGGTGCAAACAGAGGATGGACTCCTCTGGAGCAGGCACATTGATCAACTTAGATCCAGGTTCTCTCAGGAACATTGCACTTGTTCTCTCTCTAGTTCCCTACCTGATGTCAATTCTAGGGGAAGGGAGGAACAGGAGGAAAATCAGCAAGCAAGAATCCACCCCATGTGTAATGAGCCATTACGACAGGAACCATTCCAAAACCTGTCACAATGCCAAATTCCATCCTTAGAAGTGGAAGATTGTACATCACTACCTGACTTGGGTGCTGACATTGGGCTGGAGATGGGTTGGGAGGAGAGACCAGATTCTAACAATCAAACAGGGTCTTTCACAGGAAGTCCCAGTGGGGAAATGTCAGCAGACACATTTCCTCTCTCACTGGGTGAGAACGTTAAAACTTCTGAACCACAAAGGTCTCAACATTACGCAAGAGCCCCACCTATTTAAAAGAATACATTAGATAGGTTGGGGCTTGGTATGGACTGAACCTAGTGGGGAGGGGTGTTATGTATGTAGGTTTGAATGTCATTGGTTTAGTTTGAATTGTTCTTGTAAAATGTCAAATAGGATTGGTTTAAAAAGTGCGGGAAAACTCTGCACTCTGATTGGCTGGCAACTACAGCTGCTGGCTATAAGTACCAGCCATAGCCCAGCCAAGTTGGGTCCATTCAAGCTGTAGTCACTAAATAAACTCTTTACTGAAGCTCTTCGCATCTGACTCTTCATGCAAACATAACACTAACTATATCTACAACAGTTCATTTAGCAGCCATTTGAAGTTACAAGGCCATTGAGAAAAGTAACTTAGGGCTGATATTCACACAACCGTCACACATTTCGGAAGCTTTTGGCAACTGGTTCCTATTTATGACGGTTGCAGCATCCCGGAGTGGTGACGTCAGGGGTGGGATTCTACCAGTTTGCACCTATTCTCTAGAATCGGTTGTTAACATTCTAAGCAGTTCAGAGAACCGGTTGTTAGAAGAAATTACTGACCTAATCCTGTAAGGAAGGCAGGAAGGAAACATTCTGGTGCTGCTTACAGAAACTGCCTCTCCACTAACCGTTATTACATTCTTGGCAGGACTAGACTTCCTGTCTCAGGAATGTCTCTGGAGTTTTTTCCCCTCCTTTGCTGGTACTTTGCTTGTGTGGAGTGACCATTCAAAGTTACAATGGCACTGAAAAAAGTGACTTATGACCCTTTTTCACACTTACAACTGTTGCAGCATTCCCACAGTCATGAGAGGCCAGGTGAGGAGATGCATCCCGCGATGTGAGTGATATTGAGTTGGCCACACCCAGCCAATAACATGACTACCAACTCATGTCCACCCAGTCACATGGCCACCAAGCCATGCCTACCACCTAAGCCACGCCCACAGAACCTGTTGTTAAAAATTTGAATCCCACCCCTGGGTGACGTGATCCTCTTTTGTGACCTTCTGACAAGCAAAGTCAATGGGGGAAGCCAGATTCACTTAGTAACTGTGTGACTAACTTAATAACTGCAGGGATTCGCTTAAGAAATGTGGCAAGAAAGGCCTTAAAATGGGGCAAAGCTCAACAGATGTCTCACTTAGCAACATAAATTGTGGTTGTAATTCAAGGGCTACCTGTATCTCCCAGTTGTCATGGCAATGCAACATTGACTGTGCCAGGGAGGAGAGAAGGGCCCCACCTGGGAGCAGGATCTAGGTGGAAGAGACTGACATGGAAAACCCATCTCTCTTTTTCTTGCCGAGCCTTGCAAGCTGGATAGGTTCATATTTAATGACGGTAAGAATGATTTTCAGCCACATCGTTATTTTTCTGTTGCTTAGACACACGGAAGTATGGCCAGTGAGCAAACTCAATGAGCAGAACATGATGTCTGGTTGATGCCCTGCCAAGTAATTTTTGCAATATTAATCTGCTGGAAAAAGCCCAACGTGTCATGACTATAAGCTTCTTTTCTACTCTGTGACCCCAAAGGCAATTCAGTAGCCAAGTTAATGACATGAGCTTCAGGTCGATATATTTGATTATTAAATTTTTATTAGCTGTACTCTCAAGTATATTCAGAGCAAGAACAAAAAAACTACACTCAGTATATATATCAAATAAATAGAGCTATGGCTGTGAAAAATATTGTTGCTGAAATATTGTGGCCTCTTTCTTTAATCAGATTATTTTATTATTTTATTTTATTATTTGTTTGGTCTTGTATGCTGCCCTATCTCCTAAAGGACTCAGGGTGGCTCACATCATAAAAAACACACAATACAAAAGTTGAGATTATTTAAAAATTATTAAACCCAATTCAAGCTAAACAAATTATCTAAAACCGCAAAACATTAACATTTAAAAGCTAAATCCCCCCCTCAGTCCATGCCGGCTTGTTCGAATAACCATGTCTTAAGGTCACCGCAGAAGGAAAGGAGGTCGGGGGCCAATCGTAGCTCCAGGGGCAGCTGGTTCCATAGAATGGGCATTCCCACAGAGAAGGCCCTACCCCTAGGGGCCACCAGCTGACATTGTCTGGCCGATGGCACCCCAAGGAGGCCCTGTCTGTGGGCGTGCACCAGGTGATGGGCATTCGATGCTGGCAAGAGACATTCCCACAAGTATCCCAGCCCCAATCCATATAGGGCTTTATAGGTAAGTACCAGCACCTTGAATCTCACCTGGAGGGCAACTGGCAGCCAATGCAACTCGCGCAGGAGGGGTGTAATATGGGAGTATTGGGATACCCCCATCACAACCCGCGCGACCGCATTCTGCACCAGTTGAAGCCTTCGTGAGGTCCGCAAGGGCAGCCCCATATAGAGAGCACTGCAGTAGTCGACTCGGGATGTAACGAGCACATGAGATCATGTTGGGCATTAATGCTTTACTTGTTTTTTTAAAAACAATGCAAGCTTATATATGTCAAACTGTTAATTAATTGTAAATTTAATTATTAATTATTATTTAATTCTCTCTCTTCTCACGTTCTCTGTGTCAGTGAGGAATCCAGATTTGTTCAACAGCTATGTTACTCACTTTACAACTGCAGGGATTTGACTTTCCACAACTGCGGCAAGAAACATCATAAAAATAGGGCAAAACTCACTTAACAGCTGTCTTGCTTAGCAATGTAAATTCGGGGCTCAATTGCCATCATAAGTCCAGGACTATTGCATCCATGTTTCATTTTGTTGTTCAAGTGGCATTATAAAATAATAAAGTAGGTTTGAGTTCCACATAGCAGTTCAGAATAGGAGACAAGGCAACATCTTGGAAGGAAAACGTATTTTTGAGGTGAGATTTTTTTCCCCGTGGAATTAGGCTTCAGTGAAATATATTAGTGAGAGTGTTTAAAAACTGGGGAAGATTTCAGCTTGGGCAAAAGTCTCAATTCTCTTGAGGTGAAACACTGGTAGGGCTTGTTAACATTGGTCTCCAAGGACTTCTGTTGGCATTCCAAATAAAACGGTATTTGAAGTTTAAGAATGGATCAAGCAACATATCAAGAGTAGACGGAAGATTCACAGTCAACTTGCCTGAAAAATAAATTAACCAAGTCTCTCCTGGACTTTGCCCAGATCCTGGTTTTTGAAGTGCGCGCTCTACAGATTCCCCAAGGAGAAAATGGAAAATTGCTTAGAGAAAGACAAGTTGTCAGGACAAACTAATATGATTTTTCTGTTTCTTGGCAAGATCATATTAAACATATACTTTCCCCAGCAATGCAGACCAAAATTTATATGTTACATGGGTCGCTGCTCAGATTAGGAAACAACTCTTCTGCATGCTTTTTAATGACTGGTTTTTTAATTCGGCTGTCCATATTTCATGTTTGGCTTCTGAAACCCATTGACTGTCTCCATGGATTACAGATCAGCTGTGCCCAGATCCTTAGATTTCCTAGCAGGTTGCAGAACTTTTTAATGGTAGAATAATCTTAGCTATCAGGAAAATGGTAGGTTTGTTCAACAGCCAGCTAAGTTGGGTTTTGCTTCTCTGTCCATCACTTGTTGGCCACTTTCCCTCAGCTTCTTCATTGATCTATTTAAAGAAGCTTGCCACCCCAAGCTTCTTTCATGTCAGCTGACGAAATATTCCTTCATCTCAGCTGAGTTTGATTTACTACCTACATTATCCTAGCCTTTTTTGTTTGTTTTTAGCCATTCAGTCATGTCCGACTCTGGGCGACCTGATAGGCAGGGGGCTCTCCATGCTATCTCATCAAGCACAGCTTCTTCCAGCTGTCGGATATTAAACTTCGCATCAGATTTAGTGGTATCAAGCCAGGATGTCCTTCATTTGCCCCTTCTGGAGGAGGAGGAGGAGCAGGAGGAGGAGCAGGAGGAGGAGGAGGAGCAGGAGGAGGAGGAGGAGGAGGAGGAGGAGAAAGGAGGAGGAGGAGGAGGAGGAGGAGATGAAGAGGAGGAGAGGAGGAAGAGGAGGAGGAAGATGAAGAGGAGGAGAGGATGAAGAGGAGCAGGAGAGGAAAAAGGAGGAGGAGGAGGATGGGAGGGAGAGAGGGAAAGAGGAAGAGGAGGAGAAAGATGAGGAGAAGTGGGGAAAGAGGAGAAGGAGGAGAGGAAGGGAAGGAAGATGGAAGGAAGGAAGGAAGGAAGGAAGGAAGGAAGGAAGGAAGGAAGGAAGGAAGGAAGGAAGGACCCTAGCATCATTGCCTTCTCCAATGTATCTGCACACATGCCATGGCCAAAGTAAATCTGATGTAGCCTTGATTTTAGCTTCCAGCGAAGTGTCTGGTTTTATACGATTTAACACTTCTCTGTTAGCTACTCTGGCTGTCCATGATATATACATTCTGCCTGTACTATGCATTAAATGCTGCTAATTCCATATTTTTACTATCTTTTGATCATTGTATAATTCCACTGATTTTTATTCTTTTTATCTCTGGCTACTAGCAGTAGCATTTAGATTTATATACCACTTCACAGTGCTTTACAGCCCTCTCTAAGTGGTTTACAGAGTCAGCCTCTTGTCCCCAACAATCTGGGTCTTCCCCAACACCACAATCTGAAAGAATCAATGCTTCGCTCAGTGCTCAGCCTTCCTTACGGTCCAATTCTCACAGCCCTAACATCACTACTAGGAAAGCCATAGTTTGGGCTATAGAGACCACAATATACACACAGAAGATGGTTATGAGCTGCATGACTAAAGACTTAGTTATGGAGCAGGCTGGCAAGGCTATCAAAAGGAAGTCTATTTTGTGAACATGGACGTAACTTTAACTGAACAAATAACAAAGTTGGAAGGGATCTTGAAGGCCTGCTAGTCCAAGGAGAGAAGTATTGGTGGGTGGGGGGAAGGCTGTAACATCCACAAAAGGTCAGATTGTCTTATAGTCTTTCAAGCACCAGAAACAATAAACTTTCTTTTGTAAGTAATAGGAACACCAAAAAATGCCCTTTTGTGCATCACAGCCTTGTCTGGTTGGTGATGGCAGGTTGCCTGAATCATGTTTTCAAGCAAGAGGATTAGTGAAAGTCTGGAAAACATTCAGAGCCAAAGTGCATCTGTTCCCAACCTCTTGCCCTTCCGTAAATGTATAGCACGACATATGCTGCTATGTTTTTAATGCTCCATGTTCCTTTGAAGAGGAGATTATTTCTCCCAAGGTGAACAATGCTTTCTGAGCTAGGCTTTTCCTAAAGCAGCCATGAGCATCACCAGAGCTGCAAATCAACTAAGAGATGCTATAGGACAGGCGGCCACCCATGAGGATATGGTTTTAATATTTAAGAGCCAATAGCTGAGATGTTGTGGGTTTTCTAATCTGCCAAGGCTCATGAGTTTGCAAGTAAAAAGTAGCCAGCTGCCTGCAAACATACTTGCTGGCCAAGAATTGACTGGGCTCGGTAGGAATTGTGGGGCTGTTTTTCAGTCCATCCTCTCATGAACTGAATTTCAGGGCTCCTGTCCTGAATTCTGCTACTTCTACTTCACGATGTTGCTGGGCAAAAGTCCCACAGGGTCCAGCCTAGCCGGGACCTTAGCAGATGCTTTGACAAGATGGCATCTCAGTGGGTGTGAAGTGGGCAGAGTGGCACCTAACTATAGCCTCTGGCATTTGCCTTGTGGAATAAGACAGCTGCCACCATTCAAGGGCTTGAGAAGCAGCATAAAGCCTGAGGAGAAGTGAAGCCACCTCTGGATCGAATCTCGTTTCCCTCCTCCCACAATTTTATCAGCCTCAGCCCCTGAGCCTTCCCAGCCAGCTTCTGAGGTTCAGGGGTCACTTATAAGCAGGGGATGCTGCTTCTGATCACGGTCTGTGATCCTCTCCCACTCATGCCTTAAGAGGATCTTCATACAATCAGCCAGACATCACCGGATTCTTTTTCCTCCTGGTTCTTGGGCCCCAGGAAGAGGGAGAAGGGACGATATCATCCTTATTACCCAATTCAGACTGAATGTCTTACAGGGAGTCCTCAGCTTGCAACCATTCGTTCAAAGTTCCAGGGCCCCCGAAAAAGACACCTATGACCACTGCAGCATCCTCAGGATCACATGATCAGAATTCAGATGCTTGGCAACTGGCATGAACTTATGATGGTTGCAGCATCCCAGGGTCACCTGATCCCCTTTTTGGGATCTCCTGACCAGCAAAGTCCCCGGGGAAGCCAGATTCACCTCAGAAGCATGTTAGCCAACTGAGCGACACCAGGAGAGATTCACAACTTCACAACTGTGTCAAGAAAGGTCATAAGGTGACACTGAACAACCACCTCGCTTAGCAGCAGAAATGTTGGGCTCCATTGTAGGCATGAGTCAAGGATTACATGTATTTCCACTAGGGCTCCAGATCCCCATTCAAACGTATATCAATTACGGTTGGCTGATTGAAATGTCTTTGAATATTATCAGCTTGGGTTGGGAGTTACGTTGTTGGTCTGACTTTGGGTTGTGTGATTTTGTGTTGTGTGACTACAGCCAGCCAATCACACAACCCGAAATCAGACCAGGACTCAGCAAGGCATTTAAAGACCAGGGCTCCCCCAGACGAGCACAGTCCAAAGCACTCTGAAGTTGCCTCCTCAAATGGGGATGAAACATTTGCAACCAAATGGCCAAGCTCGGAGCTCAAACCAACAATATAACAGTTAGCTGAGCCTAATTGTAGATCATGACAGTGAATGACAGCATGATCATGTACTTTACAGTAGGGCCACCACTTTGACCTTCTCTTTGTTGAGGTGTCTCTATACGAATCTAAATGCTTATTATAACTCCTCTCCCCTTGAAAAGAACCCCTGCCCAAGGGCTTCGGAGAATTGGAACTCTGGTTTTGTAAACCTGGCTGTCTAGAACTATTTCATTTTCCTGAAATAACCACGGCCAATGGTGAAATCATAAAAGTCCTCAGTCCAAGTGCAGTGAAATAAAGTACATTTTATTGATGCGAGTCTGCTTTCCTAAATTTTCCCCCTGATTTTCCCAGTTATGCTGGATAACAATTTCCAGAATCCCCAACCCGTTTAGTTCAAACCCTCTGTGTTTCTGGAGTTGGGGGCCCCAATCCATTTTAGAGGTAAGAGGGTTGGGGAAGGCTCATTCAAGCAATGAAATGCAAACAAAGTGTAAAAATTAAATCAGCAGAAACAAGGGGCTTTCATCCATTTGGCTGAGGACAAGATGGCAGATGCCTTGCTTTAAAAAAAATGTTGGGAGATTAAGAAAGGTTTCAGGGAAGGAAACATTAACTCTGAGCTGGCATTTGGGTGGCAATTTTGAAAAAAGACATTTTGCTAAAATCTTTTTTTTTCTTTATTAGAGTCTCTCTCTCTCTCTCTCCAGTGTAATTTCTAGATGCTTGTTTTGTCCATTACAATATTTATGCTACATGCAGCATCAAATCCAACAGTGTGTGGCAGGAGTTCAAAAGGCTAACACAATCCTAGTTGCATTAACAGAGAGAAAGAATCAAAATCACATGAAGGTCTAATTTTGGTCATCACATTACAAAAAAGATGTTGAGATCCTGGAAAGACTGCAACCGTCCTTCCTAAGTTTTAGCCTTTTTGAGATGCCAGCTCACTGTATTTGCTTGGCATTCTACTTGGAATCTTTTCTACCTAACATTAGTGCAACAGCAGAAAGAACAATTTCTGCCATCAGATCTTCACACTAATTAAACAATGGGTATAATGTGTTTCTAAGGCCAAGAACATCTTTGGCAGGAAAAGGACTAGTTTATCTGGAAGTCTTTCCATGGTAGACGTCTTCTTAGTGCTCCCCGAGAGCTGCTTTTTCAGGTCAAACATATGCCGGTGCAGCAGACCTCGAATTTATATCCTCTCTCTGGAAGGAATGCATTCATCCATGAAGCAATTCCTTTCAACAAAGCAACTTAATCTGAATTGCCAGCTACTACCTATAGCATCAACTCTTCCACTTGTCTTCTCCGGGAATTCAACAGCAAGTTGGATGGTGTTTTTCTTGCAGGCATTTCAAGGCCAAGGTCAGGATGCCAGCAGAAGAGATGGTCCCAAGGACTGGAATCCAAAGCCCACCAACAAGGTGGAGAGGAATAATTTTTTTGCACCCCCTTTCGCCTTTTTTGCATTGTGCAAAATGCAGGCGAATAAAGGTAAAAGCCCAGTTGTGTCCGACTCTACAGGGGTGGTGCTCATCTCCTTTTCTTGGGTGAGGGAGCCAGCATTATGCGAAGACATTTCTGTGGTCATGTGGCCGACCTGAATGTATGCTGAAGCACATGTACATGTATAAGTATAGGTATAGATATATATGTGCATATGTATATCTATATACAGTTTAGTATCCCATTATAAGCCTCTCAGAATCGTTTAGGAATCAGGGGACCTACAAATTTTTTTTTTTTTTTAAAGTTAAGATTGCTTCTTACTGCACTGACCTAGGCTCATGCAGAAATGTTTTCAACTTGACTGAGTGCTGATGATTAATTAATTAATTAATTAATTATTTGTTGTGGCATTAACTTATTTGTTCATGAACACATTTTTTTAACGCTGCATCCACTTCTGGTCACTACAATATAAAAAAGTTGTTGAGACTCTGGAAAGAGTGCAGAGAAGAGTAACAACAATGATTGGAGGGCTGGAGGCTAAAACATACAAAAACGGTTGCAAGGAATTGCGTATGTCTAGTTTAATGAAAAGAAAGACTGGGGGGGACATCATAGCATCTTCCAATATTTGAGGGGCTCTTACAAAAACGAGGGGATCAACCTATTCTCCAAAGCACCTGAGGGCAAGACAAGAAACAGTGGGTGGAAACTAACCCAGGAGAGAAGCAGCCTAGATCTAAGGAGAAATTTTCTAACAGTGACAGCAGTTAACCAGTGGAACAGAAGTTCCCTTCAGAAGTTTTTTTTTAGACAAGTTTTATTCAATTTTTAACAATTCAAATAAGGCTCTTTTCAGTAGACAGCATATTTCCGGGTCATCACTTTTACATGCAAATATGACAATAGTACTATATTCATTTTTAACATTTAACTTCCCATTTTATCCCATTTTTACTTCCGTTCCATTTTTTTTGCAAACAAAAGGCCAAGCAAATCAATCCTAGTCTCGAATCTTAATCTCAATCTGTATAACCCCCCATTTCATTTCAAATTATTATAAATAATTCTTAAACATTTATATTTCTTTTAAAAATAGCAATGTGTTTGCCCATCATATAAAAAATAAAGTTTGTCCATATCCTTCCTTAAACTCCTTCGTAGTTTAAGTAGCCTCTCCTTCGTATAGAGGGGGGGCGGACCTGCTGCGGGGAAGGGCTGAGGAATTTGGTCAATATCTGTTGGATAAGATCGTCCGGATCCGAGTGGGTTCCCCTCTGATTTGCAGTGGTCTGAGGAACGGGATACAAGCAGTCTGGCCAGTGTGATCTGGGATGAGTTCGATCCTGTTTCCGAGGATGAAGTGGACAGGACTATGCGGCGGCTGAGCTCCACCACATGTTTTTTGGACCCGTGTCCTTCCTGGTTGGCTTATGCCACCAGGGAGGCCACCTGCGGTTGGCTCCGGGCAGTTGTCAACGCTTCTTTAAGAGAGGGTGTTTTCCCTCCACCTTGAAGGAGGCGGTGGTGAGACCCCTCCTGAAGAAGCCTGCCCTGGACCCAACCATGTTAGACAACTTTCGTCCAGTCTCCAACCTTCGCTTCCTGGTGAAGGTTGTTGAGAGTGTGGTGGTTCAGCAGTTTCCACTCTTCCTGGATGAAGCGGACTACCTGGATCCGTATCAATCGGGCTTCCGACCCGTTTCAGCATGGAGACGGCATTGGTCGCACTGATGGATGATCTCTGGAGGGCTCGGGACAGGGGTTTTTCCTCTGTCCTGGTCCTACTAGACCTCTCAGCGGCCTTTGATACCATCGACCATGGTATCCTTTTGTGACGCCTCGGGGGGTTGGGAGTGGAGGGCACTGTCCTTCAGTGTTTCACCTCCTACCTCTCGGGTCGGTCGCAATCGGTGTTGGTGGGGGGGCAGAGGTCGACCCTGAGGGTGCTCTCTTGTGGGGTCCCTCAGGGTCCTCCCCTCTTCTATTTAACATCTACATGAAGCCGCTGGGTGAGATCATCTGTGGTTTTGGGGTGAGATTCCATCAGTACGCGGATGACACCCAGCTGTACATTTCCACCCCGAACCAGATCAGTGATGCCCTCTCCCTGATGACCCGTTGTTTGGATGCGGTATGGATTTGGATGAGCGGGAACATGCTTCGACCCAACCCGGCCAAGACTGAGTGGCTGTGCATACCGGCATCTCGGCCCAGTCAGGAATATCCATCTTTGGCCATAGGGGGAGAGGTGTTGCCCCCCGTGGATAGGGTGAGGAATCTGGGGGTCCTCCTGGATGTACGGCTCCAGTTGGAGGAGCAGGTGGGGGCCGTTGCAAAGGGGGCCTTTGCCCAGCTCTGCCTTGTTTGTCAGCTTCGCCCATTTCTGGACCAAGATGCCCTGCGCACAGTCACTCATGCCCTTGTTACCTCTAGACTCGACTACTGCAATGCTCTCTATTTAGGGCTGCCCTTGCATACCATCCAGAGATTGCAGCTGGTGCAAAATGCGAAGGCATGGGTGGTGATGGGAGTCTCCCGATTCTCCCATGCTACCCCCCCTCCTGCGCTGCCTGCATTGGTTGCCGGTTGCACTCCGGGTGAGATTCAAGGTTTTAGTTTTAACATACAAAGTCCTTCACAACATGGGTCCTCAATACTTAAAGGAGCAACTCCTGCTGATATCGAGTGCCAACTGCCCTGTGCGAGTACACAGGCAAGGACTCCTCGGGGTCCCATCAGTGGGCCAATGCTGGCTGGCGGTCCCCCGGCGACGAGCCTATTCTGTCGCAGCCCCTGACCTCTGGAACCAACTTCCCCTGGGGCTCCACTTGGCCCCTAACTTCCGCACCTTCCGCCATGATCTGAAGACCTGGTTGTTTGACCAATCCGGGCTGTGACCCTTCTGTGGGGGGGATGGGTTTTTTTAAAAAACTATTTTAAATATTGTAAATTGTGTTTTTGTATTTTTGGGCTTGCGAATTGGTTTAATTTCTTTTTAATTATTTATTGTTATTGTTTTTAGTTATGAGCCACCCCGAGTCTTCGGAGATGGGGTGGCATACAAGTCCAATAAATAAATAAATAAATAAATAAACTATCTTCACATTGTTAATGCTCTTTTATCATTTACATATTTCTTTTATCCGTCAGATTTGCCCTTTCATCACATATTCTTTCCATAATTCTAAATCAATACAAGCTTTAACACAAAAAAGAATAAAAAGAAAACCTAGACTTATCCCCCTTTACTACTTTGAAAGTGTCACCTCAGTGGTTAACATAGTAACATAATAATAGTCATTCCCTTTGAAGCAAAAGATAGAAGAAAAGAAAAGAAGAAAAGAAAAGCTACATGGCATTTATTTTTCAATCTTCATATCATTTCAATTAACTAACCTTGGTTACTGACAAATCTCATTTTAAACATCTTCAAAGATCATTTCAATTAATTCAATTTATCTAATCAACATTTACCTTTCTTTTATAAGTAAAAAGTAAAAGTGTACCTTCATCTAATAAAAATTGTCAGTAGCCCCCTCTATTGTTTTATATTTTTATAATTACAATATATTCTTCTTACCCCTCTTCTCCATGCAGAACCCCCTTCTTAATACATTAGCCATTATCTCTATGTAAACAAATTTCTTTCTTCATTATACAGTTCCCATATTTCTCTATCTTCTGCTCTTGTTTTGTTCCCTCTCCCCTTTATCCTGCTATATCCTTCTCCATCCAATTTGAATCCCCTCTCTCTTTACCTTTCTGCTCCCTTTTCTTCTGGGCCTTTCTGCCTGATTTCATAAATGTTCCCCTTTTTAATTGTTTTCTTAGGTTTCATTTTTTAACCACCCTTCCTTTCCTTTTATTTGTAGTGATCTTTGTGTTAATTGTCTCTTTAAAATGGCTTTTTCTTGTGCTGGCTCCTCCTTTCCAGGATTCCTTCTTCTTGTTCCTTGTTCATTTCCATGTCTTCAACAACGAGCCAAATTAGTTCAGTCACTTCCTGTAGCAGTTCTCTCATGCTTTTAGATTCCATTTTAGTTCCTTGGATGTCCACAAAAGTTTTTATTTTCCTTATTTCTTCTTCTTTAAATTTTCTAAAATCTAAACCCAAGCCCAGAGTCTGTATCAATATCACCAACTAGTCCAGCAGTCTTTTATTTTAATTCAAACTTTCACCTTCTATGATTCTTGCTTTTTGTTTCAATATCTATTTAAAATTGTAGCAACTCGATTCACAAAGGAACAAGATATTTTCCTTCTTCTTTAAATTCCAATTTTTATCCACAAAGTGGCACTTTCTGTCACACAAAATCTTCACCCATTCCTTTTATTTTAATATTCATGGTTTTCGAGCCTCAGACTTAAGTTCTTGCGCTTCTTCCTTCCCGGTTCAAGCCCTTATAGCTGTCAAGAATATTTTACGTATTATTTTTTCCTTCACTTGATACTTATGCCACTTCTTTTTCTTTTTTAAAAAAAACTCATTTTTGTCTCTGTCCCGGGGTACCTTTGTTGATTTTACCATCCAATACTCCTGATTCTTCTGCTGTCAACTTCTTTCTTTCCTCCTGCACCGATCTTAGTCCAGTTGAGACCTTCTCTTCAAGGTGGCCATATTGACCACCGCTTCTTGTCGTCTTCGGAGGGAAAAGACCAGACTCAAAGGGGGGAGATGCGGCTCCCCTCACTCTGGCTGGCAGCTTTCCCTTTCTCCGCCGCCCCTCTGAGGCAGCTTCAGCCCTGAACCGTAGGATCAAGGCTCTCCAACGAAAGAGCCGGGCTGCGGTCGCGGACGATCACAAACCACCGCCCGTTAGCGAGAAGACTCAACCCGGAAGCTAAGTTGACTTCAGAAGTTATGGGTGCTCCATCACTGGAGGCTTCCAAAAAGATACCGGACAATGATTTGTTTGAAGTGATATAGGGTCTAAAGCTTGAGCAGAAAGTTGGATTAGAAGACTCCCCACAAGGTCCCTTCCAACTCTATTCTTCTATGTTTTAAACACCCACTCAGGATAACTCAGAATGAATGAGTAGGAACAAACTAGCGGGGTGAAAAGTATTTTGCAAAAGACAAGAAATTTGTGGTTTCTAGCATCATCTCCTGCTTCTTTGCAAAATGTTCATAATTCTCACACCAACATGTACAGCAGGGGTGGGATTCAAATCTTTTAACAACCGGTTCTGTGGGTGTGGCTTAGTTGGTGGGTGTGGCTTGGTGGTCATGTTATTGGCTGGGCATGGCCAAATCAATATCACTCACAACGAGGCACGCATCTCCTCGCCTGGCCTCTCATGATTGTGGGGATGCGGCAACAGTTGTAAGTGTGAAAAAGGTCATAAGTCACTTTTTTAGTGCCATTGTAACTTTGAATGGTCACTCCACACAAGCAAAGCAAAGGAGGGAGAAAAAACTCCAGAGAGTCTAGTCCTGCCAAGAATGTAATAAGGAGAGGCAGTTTCTATAAGCAACACCAGAATGTTTCCTTCCTGCCTTCCTTACAGGATTAGGCCAGCAATTTCTTCTAACAACTGGTTCTCTGAACTGCTTAGAATGTTAACAACTGGTTCTAGCGAATAGGTGCGAACTGGTAGAATCCCACCCCTGATGTACAGTGAAAAAAAAAACTCTCTGAAGAAGAAATGTGCAGAAACCTGATGATCTGTAACTTTCCAAAATAATCCTATTTGAAAACATGCAATTTCTAACCTGTTGTCTCTTCTTCAGTATGATTACAGGTGCTTCCTTACAGACAAACCATGTTGAATTCAGTAGAAATGATTACCAGGTAGAGAGAAAGGGGTGGTGGTGAGATTTCTCTCTCTCTCTCTAAGAAGTTTAATTACTCAACTTGCCCTTCCAGCCAAAATGGGAAGACACCTAAATGAGAAAATAAATATCCTCTATGAAATATAATTGTTGTTCCCCAAGCTGGAATGATTGCCTATATTTTAAAAAACAATTGGAGTTGGTATGTTTAGAAGTTCCGCCTGAAATTTAATGGCAATTGGAATGCAAATATTCTGAATCAGAGCTAACCAGCATAAAAATGCAACTACGCAATGGGGGATTTAAGAGTTTTCTTGGTGCCAGTGGAATTTTTGCTCACTTTAGTACAATTTGAATGCAGCTTTGGGCAATGTTATTTGGAGAAATGGTCAGGGGCAAAGATCAGCCCCAGGCAATTTTAGGGTTGCATGCTCTCATTTTTTTAAAAAATAAATGGTTCAAACTTTTAGTCAGAGTGATCTCTCTTTCCCACACAAACCCACAGGATGGGGGTGAAAATGCATAGAGAGGAAAGATGAGAAGAATAATAGTAATAGAGCTCTACTGGGTGTTTTGACATCCCAGGGCATAAGACAGTGTGGCGGGAGTTAGTTATTTAGCAGAGTGATGGCACAGGGGGAAAAACTGTCCCTGTGTCTGGTTATTTTGGCATGCAATGCCCTACAGTGTCATCTTGACAGAAGAAGTTGAAACAGTTTGTGTCCAGGGTATGAGGGGTCTGTAAATATTTTCATCCTAGTGAGGCTCAAAAGAACTGACCAAGGCGGGTTCATAGCTGAGTGTTGCTCTTTTAATTAGGAAACTAGGGTTTACACTCTATGACAACTGTATTCGGACAACAGACTTCACCTGTTATTAAAGTCTGATCATTATATAAAGCTTATCTGCCTTACTTATAAAAACAGCAAAGCTACCATATCTAGACTGCAACGATCCAAGAGGGATTGCTGTAACAACACTACCCAGCTCTCGTCACCTGCGGTGCCAAGCATTCCTTCCAAATAATTTTTGCGGCAGGCTTCGTCAGACCAATAAGCATCTCTTGGAGGAAAAGGTTTAGTAACTACTCACAGCATTGATGTTGTCCTCTAAAATATTTTTAATATATCATTTAACCAGGGCTCCAAATTGAGAAGTAAAAATAGTTTTCCATTTAAGTTGCAATTTAATTTTCATAGCTGTTTTTCCTGAATAAGAATAACAGGGCATCCATCCATCTAATAAAGAAACTTTATTTTACTCAATGAGTAGGATTAACCAAAACAAGCAAACAAAAAGAGCAATAAAGCGGAAAGCATCAGAGTGGTGTGATTTGTTCAAGGTAAATGAACCATATTCTAGGATACTATTATTACCAAAACTGTAAGTCTGAAACTAAAACTAGTTCTTAGAATCTAAAACACACAATGTAATTAACACTCAAACTCTGAAAGCCTATGTGTCTACATGAATAAAAAAGCAGAAATATGAAATTTGTGTTGGTAAATGTACCCATAGCCATGATGTTCTTCATCATCAATCAAGTGTTTTACTCACAGTCCCTGAGCAGCAACAATAAAGCTGCATCTTAAGGTGAGAGGAAATCAGTTCACACTTAGTTTTGCAGGCAGCATAACAAAATGTAATGACATCCGAGGAGATAAAAGCTGCCAGATTAGATAAAAGTATTTGCATATAAAATAAATCAGTATGACCTGGATTGCTTATTTTTTTACACATGAGGATGAATAAAACAGGCTCTGATATCCCTATAAAAAATAAGTAGCACAATCCGATTTGGGCAATAGATGTCATTGTTCCTGTGCCCATGGACACAACTGGGTGTGATGCAGAATACGTATTGCGAAGGAAAAGCAAAAGCATATGGAATATTTGCCTACAAACTAGGAGGTGGTCTTGTAAAAATAAATTACTGGATTTTTCAATGATCTCGTGCAATTTTATCTGTCCAGGTAACCCTCAATTTACAACCATAATTGAGCCCAGAATTATGGTCGTAAGTTGTTGTGGTCACAAGTTGAGTCACCCACAATTTCCCTGCTCTTTCGGAAGCAGCCATTAAGCAAACCCTGCAGCTGTTAAATAAACACATTCACTTGACTAAGGCAGGAGTAGGGAAACTTGGCTCTTTTATCACTTACGGACTTCAACTCCCAGAATTCCTGAGTGAACCATAAAAGGTTCCCCATCCCTGGCCTACTGGTTTTTCAGTTGTGGGGGAAATCAATTTCTGACTTGAATGGGACTGTTTAATATACAAATGTAGGGCATATATGTCATAACTGGTCCTAAAACAAGGACCACCCCATAGCTTTCCATGCAAATCAGTTGGCTGTGGGTGATACTGTCACCTTTGAGGAAGACCGTGACCATTTCCCTTTGAGTTGCATGTGACATGGGAAAGTGATCTTTTATTGTCTCAAACCCGTGATCTAACTGGTTATAGTAAAGTATGACATGCATTAGAGACACAAACCAAAGAAAGTGATCGGTGAAAGCCGTGGTCAGAAACTGTTAAGCCTCTGTTGGAAAGACCCTCCGACCTGGGGTGAATGTAGGGTGACTTCAAAGGGGCTGCTCTGGATCATATCCATTGCCAAGAACTGAAGACAATGACAGGAGTTTCCAGCACACAATCATGTTGGACTTCCTCTCACTTCTTCTACTCATTGATGCTCCAATAGAATGCATACAAAGAGGGATGGGTTCAAGGCAGGGGTGGGATTCTACCAGTTCGCACCTATTCGCTAGAACCAGTTGTTAACATTCTAAGCAGTTCAGAGAACCGGTTGTTAGAAGAAATTACTGGTCTAATCCTGTAAAGAAGGCAGGAAGGAAACATTCTGGTGTTGCTTACAGAAACTGCCTCTCCACTAACCGTTATTACATTCTTGGCAGGATTAGACTTCCTGTCTTAGGAACTTCTCCCGAGTTTTTACCCCTCCTTTGCCGGTACTTTGCTTGTGTGGAGTGACCATTCAAAGTTAGAATGGCACTGAAAAAAGTGACTTATGACCGTTTTTCACACTTACAACTGTTGCAGCATCCCCACAGTCATGTGAAGCCAGGTGAGGAGATGCGTGCCTTGATGTGAGTGATAGTTGGCCACACCCAGCCAATAACATGACCACCAAGCCATATCTTCTGGTGCTTTGGAGAATAGGTGGAGCCCCTCTTCTTTCTGGCAGCCCCTCCAATACTAGAAGATTCCGTCCTTCCCCCCCCGCCCGGTCCTTTGTTTCTCTAGGCTGGCCAATTCCTGCAACCGTTTCAGTCTCCAGGCCTTCAAAATCATCTTAGCTGCTCTTCTGCACACTTTTTCCCAAGGTCTCAGTATCTTTTTTGTAATGTGGTGACCAAAGGAGACTAAGGAAACACTAAGGGTGGATGGCAGATCAATGGCAACATGATAGATTTTTTAAAAGGGGTGGGTGGGTCTCCTAGTGACTTGATGAACATGTTTGTGACATGATCTTGGCAATAGTGTGGAAGCCTTTTGCGCTGCTCTCTTTTGCATGACTTTTTCAGCTTCCCAGTCTGAACAGGAGGATTGAACTTCCCCAGAGATTCCACATCTAAGTATCACCTGACTCAGATTCTCCCAGGTGTGGTTCTCTGGGAAATTCAGGCAGCAGATCTCTTCGGGGCTGCTCCCTCTGTATCTCCCCCTAGTCACAGCCTGCAACTGGGGGGTGGAGCAGAAGGAATCCAGCCAATAAATGAGATGAAATGTCCAAAGATTAGGGAGAAAGAATCATCTCTTTGGTTTCCAAGACAATTAATCACAGGCTGAGCCAGAGAAGTTACCACACACTTTCTCTCGCAATACTGGAATTGTCCAGAGGCGATACAATGGCTTGTGTCATGAACTATGATGTGAATGTTGAGACGATTTCTTTTTTATCCATTCAGTCCCTCATTCTGAAGCACTGGGATATTTACTGAGCTGCCAGGAACCCCCCTCTTACTCCTGTCACTCCGTAACCTGATTTGGCACATGAGGTATCTCTCTGCCTTATACAATCATCCCATCTTTTCTTTAAAAAATTTTTTTTAATTAATTTTCTACTGTTAAATTAATTAGTGCTTACCATCTTTGCTGCGCTTCTCTGCACTCTTTCTAGTGTCTCAACATCTTTTAAAAGAATAACAATGTTGGAAGGGACCTTGGATGCTGTTATCCAGGTGTGGCCTTAGTTTGCAAGGAATGACTCATCCGTGAAGAGTAAAAGATTTTTAAAAAGAAATCAGGGATGGCAAGGAAGAAGGGAGCTAATTGAGGTGTTGCAGGGAATATACAAAAGGGAAAGGATGACATTCTTCACCCTCTCCAGAGCCAAACAACTGATCGTGAAGGGTATGAACTAGGTTTCAGGAGAGCTTATTTATTTATTTATTTATTTATTTATTTATTTATTTTTTATTTATTTATTTTTTATTTATTTATTTTGTCAATCTCTTACAAGATAATAAGTATAAGGATAAACATAGTTGTGAATACATGAAATGAAAACATATAAGAAAAAATAAAAGAAACAATAGGACAGGGACGGTAGGCACGTTAGTGCACTTATGCACACCCCCTACAGACCTCTTAGGAAAGGAGTGAGGTCAATAGTAGACAGTCTAAGGTTAATGATTTTGGGGTTTGGGGAAGAAACCACAGAGTCAGGTAGAGTATTCCAGACATTGACCACTCTGTTGCTGAAGTCGTATTTCCTGCAATCAAGTTTGGTGCAGTTAACCTTGAGTTTGTATCTATTGTGTGCTCTTGTATTGTTATGGTTGAAGCTGAAGTATTCATTGACTGGAAGGACATTGCAATGTATGATTTTATATACTTAGATCGGACCGAAGGCAGCGTAGTTCAAGGTTTTCTAGGTATAGAATTTCAAGTCTGGTGGCATAAGGTATTCTGCAATGAGTAGAGGAGTGGAGAACTCTTCTTGTGAAATATTTCTGGACTTTCTCAACTGTGTTAATATCAGATACATGATGTGGGTTCCAGACTGATGAGCTGTATTCGAGTATTGGTATTTGAGTATTGTATTCGAGTATTGTATTCGAGTATTTCTGGTTTAAGGGTGAGAACTAATGGATCCATCTCTGTGTTTTTCTAAAAAAAAAATTAAAACAGTCTAAAAGCAAGCAGTGGTGATGTTATTAGCTAAAATATTTTGAGAGCTGCCCCCCTAGATTTTAGCCGACCGCACAATGCCTCATGACTGCTATTTCTCTTATGAAAATCTATCATCTCCTGTCAGACAGATACATTTGTAAGCCATAAACAAGCACTTGCTTTCCCTTTCTTTCTGGCCTTATTGAAATCTTTTTTGGGTGGGGAAAGAAATCAATTCTCCATTCTTAAGCTGCGGCATTTAATTATCATCAATATTGATTCTGAACTATCTCAAATGGGATCAGACATGGCTTTGAAAAATAGAAAGCAGCAACAACGCCCCTCGCGGGAAATCTCTCAGGCAGCAAAGTTGCTCCTGAAAAGATATTTTGAGGGTTCACTTTTTTCTTCCCCCCAAGGCTCAAAATGCTTTGTGGAGTCCTTTTTGCGGCTTTTTTAATT
Organism: Naja naja; assembly: GCA_009733165.1. Classification (NCBI taxonomy): domain Eukaryota; kingdom Metazoa; phylum Chordata; class Lepidosauria; order Squamata; family Elapidae; genus Naja; species Naja naja. The sequence goes on from CM019151.1 coordinate 95,456,249, forward strand.
TCTATTTTGTTTTTTTAATGACGGGTCCTTTTGCAAACGGATATCTAAGAGTGTATATCATATAGATCCCTTCAAACTGTCCTTTGTGGTTATGTTTAATTGTTTCCGCAAGCCCTAATTGTGGTTTTGCACTTCCTTGTAAACCACAGGGAGGCCTTGCTGCAGGTATTAGAGAATATATAATAAAAACATGTACCATAATCCAGAATAAAATAACATAGCAGCTGCCAACGTATCAGTCCTGGTGTAAAGATTCCTGCCTTGGACAGGGGTGCAATTTGCTTCTCCAAAAAAAGGCCCATACAATTAACTATGTTGGACTCAAGAACACTGTTTCCTCCTTTTCTTCTGTCCCCCCTTCTATTTTTCTGAACTCATCTTGTCTTTTCCTCTTGCTAGGTGTTGAAAAGGACTTAAATGAGGATCTTCACTCAACAACCATCCAGGTTTTTTCTAGTCTGAAGGGACAGCAAACCCCCATCTCGGTGGTCGAAGTCGAATTTCCAGGGTGCCTTTATCAGCTCCTGAGATTAATCCTTACCAAAGAAATCCCAAACCTCCTAATGGTGCCTGACACATTTCTGATCAAAGCAATTTATTTATTCTGGACATCAAGAAAGTTTCCTGATCAGTCTCTGAGTAAAAACACAGCCTTGGGAGCAAATGGGGCCAACTTCATCTAGCTGCATCTTCCTGTCACTTTGCATTCCCCTGGAATAGTCCAGAGCTTAAATAAATCTCCTTTAAAAAAAACTTGGGAGAAGCAGTTCAGAATTTTGCTAGGCAGCCAACAGAGAGAAGCAGAGAAATTGATAAGGAGTAGAATTTAACCAATTGGCCACAGTGCTCCTCAGTTGTCCAAAGTCTTCCACAGAGCTATGCAATTTCCCTCTCCTCAAATTGCCTGGATAATGGGTTTAACCCAACTGTTCACACAAGGACCTTGGTCTTCTGAATGGGTGTAAGTTAGGAGCAAACAGAATTAGGAATTACCCAACCAGGAAGGGAAAGCTTACTGCTCCAACCCTGACTTCTATCCCACTCTTAACTTCAGTCAAGATACAGAATATAGAATAGTAGTGTTGGAAGGGACCTTGGAGGTCTTCTAGTCCAACCTCCTGCTCAAGCAGTAGATCTTATCCCATTCTGGATAAATGGCTGTCCGATCTGTTCTTAAAAGCCTCCAGTGATGAAGCAACCACAACTCTGGAGGAAAGCCATTCCCCTGGTTAATTGTGCTCCCTGTCAGGAAGTTTCTCCTTAATTCCACGTTGCTTCTCTCCTTGATTAGTTTCCATCCATGGGTTCTTGTCCTGCCTTCTGGTGCTGTATATTACATTAATTAAATAAATAAATATTTAATTAACATAACACATGAAAAATAGCCATGTTATGTACAGGATTGGAGACCTCTGGATACCTCTACATGCATATATGTAGGCTTGATCATAAGATCAATGTTTTGAGAAACACTAACTTGGATGATCCTTTGTTTCATTACATATTTGAAAACCTTTTTTGCTTTCACTGAAACTCTGTTTTTTCTGGATGTTCTGTTGAAATGCCAACTTTCATCATATTTTTTTTTAAATTCAGAAGATACAAGGTTGGAATGAAGATCAACTGTAATGACGATGGAAGATAGATGTCTTGGTTGAAGTGAATTTGTTCTGAATTAACTTGCTATATTTTAGCTCATTTTTTTCCTGCGGAGAATTAAAGTCTGTCCCACGATCTCTCTTTATCTCTTCATACCAACTTTGAATCTTCTGGATTTAAAATAATAATAAAAGAGATCCTTTAGAACTTTTATCCATCATCTGCAGAAGAAGTAACCTCATATTTAATTGAATCCTTTAATCTTCAGGAACTCTCAGGTCAGAGGGGAGAGAATTTGCCAACACTAAACTTTATTTCATGGCACAAACTAAAACTCATTAGCAATTTTAATTCAGTAAAAAAAAACAGAGTTAAGGAAGTATTCCATCACACGCAAGAAAGAACAGAAATTAAACTGCTGAAATGGCTGCCTCCCACATCCACTTTCAATACGTGTGACCTGAATCAAAAATGAAGAAGTATGACTTTTAATAGCTCTTTTTTCCCCAATTTCTGTAACATGAAGCTGCCTCTCTGATCACCGTTTCTGTGTGTTATGTTTGCATGAAGAGTCAGACGCGAAGAGCTTCAGTGAAGAGTTTATTAAGTGACTACAGCTCGAATGGACCCGACTTGGCTGGGCTACGGCTGCTTCTTATAGCCAGCAGCCGTAGTTGCCAGCCAATCAGAGTGCAGGGTTTTCCCGCACTATTTAAACCAATCCTATTTGACATTTTACAAGAACAATTCAAACTAAACCAATAACATTCAAACCTACATACATAACACCGTGTTTGTAGATTTTGCTTGCAGTTTGAACCCCACAGGTCAGGCCACCCTCCCTATTTCTCTTGGAGTTATCCAGCCAGTTCTCACCATTACGCTGGGTCTTATCATCCACATTGAACATTCTCTATCTCCTCATGTTGTATGGTCATTCTTCCCTTTAATGAAAATAAAAATCACCATATCTGAAACAACGTATGGTCTTCTGTGTTCCTACATAATGTATGTGGGTATATGCATAATTTTGTATGCGTTCATTTATGTATTTATTTATTTATTCTGTTGTGGGTACATGGTGTATGTTGGAGGGGGTAACCCTTTGAGAGCTATATGCAATGAAAGTTCATTTTAATGTATACATTCGAAGTGACAATAGAGTTTCTATTCCTGTTCTGTTCTGTTCTGTTCCATGGTCTACATTCTTCTATATTCTGTTGTGTTCTGTTCTACTCTACTCTGTTCTGTTCTGTTTTCTATTCTATTCCACCTACAGCCTAAGACAGATGGTTGCCCATGCAGGCACAAAGACAGCCAGGAAAAAGATTGAAGCCTGGGAAATGGGCCCTTTGTCAGTCAACAGGAGTGCTGAATTACCACCAGCCTATCAAATACTAAGGAGCCAAGGGCTTGGCAGCACAAGGAAACAACAGCCAATCGCCAGCCAGCCATAGACTGACCAACCCATAGAAAGGCACCACATAAATACACCCAATGCACATATTCCAGTGGAAAGAAGTTCCCTGATGATGGGCTCCAGCAGAAGCCCGAAAGTTCAGAAAAGGTCCTGGTGGTGACCTAGATTGGATCTTAAAACAGGGTCTCCAAACTTGGCAGCTTTAAGACTTGTAGACTTCAATTCCCAGAATTCCAGTTGCCAAGTTTGGACAGCCCCGGCCTAAGACAATCCTTGGACGTTTTCTTCCAGGTGACCCCTCCCCCCATTTCCCTGCAGAGGTATGCATCTAAGGGTGGGTCTTTATCTGGTAGCCTCCCAACCTCAAAATGACCTTCTCAGGAAGTTTTACCTGGCATCGATTCTGTTATATTTTCAGCATCATCAAGAGGTATGCAGAAGTATAGACTACCCCAAGGATGGCACATTCTGTCCTGACAGAACAGCTAAAAGTCTATGCACAGGACGACTGAACTGGATATTATATCTCTTGTGGTCAAAAACTACAGAGGTTACAAATTGTTTATTTAGCGCATGAGGAGAAACATGATGGAAGAGCAGTAAACATATACACACAACAACCCACGTGCTTATATACAAAGCTTCTATTGGGGCACAGCAGTGGCCTCCTAACAGAAAGCCCAATTTAGGTCCCCAGGAGATCCCCTCTGGCTTCGCTTCCTGCAGATCTCCTAAGGAACCAGGTGGCCCACATCCTGGGCAATCTTGCACAATACGTTTAAGAGTTTTGTGTGTCAGTCGCACAATCGCAACAAGGGGACTCTTTCCACCCCTTCTGACGTGGGGCAGAGGCTTTTCTCTTCCAGTGTCACCTCTCAGATTGTTCAGTTTTGTCAAGACAGAGAGTGGCAGATTAAAATGCCAGCTGGTTTGGTGCAGAGAGATCCCTAATGGTCAGCCTATAAGAAGTTATCTTCAGCCATCCCTGTCTCCTGGTGTTCTCGGGGTTAAACTAAATGCAGGTGGTCCTTGACTTACAACAATTCATTTAATAACCGTTCAAAGTTACAACGGCACTGAAAAAAAGTGACTTAGGAATGTTTTTCACACTTACAACCATTGCAAACATCGGCATGGTCATTTGATCACAGTTCAGAGGCTTGGCAACTGGCATGTACTTATGACAGTTGCAGGGTCCCAGGGTCACGTGATCTCCTTTGCTACTTTCTGACAAGCAAAGTCAGTGGGGAAGCCAGAGTCACTTAACAACCGTGTGACTCATTTGGGGTTTTTAATGTACATTACATTGCCTTCGTCAAAAGGTAGCAGGCAAATTGACACACACACACACACACACACACACACACACACACAGGGTTCTGTTTCAATCTGAAACTGATTTCAGCACAGATACAAGTTCATTAGCCCAGGGAGGCCGTTGTTATCATTTCCATTTCATTCCTTTGTTCAATTTATATCCCATCTTCTTCAAAATGGTGTCCAAGGAGCCTCCTTGAATCGTATTTGTGCAGTGAGAATACAATAACATCTAATTAAATACAACGGAACAGCGTTGGAGCAAAATGCAACACCATAAAAAAAGAAAAAGCCAGGAATCCAAATGAGGAAATAAAAGCTAATGAGGCAGAGTTACAGATCCTATGAGAAATCAGCAGGTAAACTCTGCCTCTCAAACACTGGGGTTTCTGTGGCCACAGATAAAAAGATCCACCTCCACAGAAGGCACTTTGATCCATCCATTAACCTTCAGCCTGCTGCAACCCCTGGGAAGATATGATAACTTCATTGAGGGCTCTGTGGGACTCACTGAGCTGGGATGTTTTCTTGCAAACATTTCCTTACCCAAAACAAGGTAACATCATCAGTGGTAGAAGATAGTGAGGTCTGAAGAAGAAGAAGAAGAAGGAGGAGGAGGAGGAGGAAGGAGAAGAAGAAGAAGAAGAAGAAGAAGAAGAAGAAGAAGAAGAAGAAGAAGAAGAAGAAGAAGAAGAAGAAGAAGAAGAAGAAGAAGAAGAAGAAGAAGAAGAAACAACAACTATGGCTCCTTTTCTTGCAAACATTTCCTTAACCAAACTAAGTAACATCATCAGTGCAGTGGGGTTTGTGGGGGAGGAGGGGGAGGAGAACTTTGGCTCCTTGATGCTGTCTGAGCTTGATGGTTTCCTTGTAAACATGTCATTGCCCAAACTGGGTAACATGATCAGTGCCAGAACGGAGTGAGGTTTGCTCTTTAGATGATGTTACCTAGTTTGGGCAATGAAGTGTTTGCAAGAAAGCAACCAAGCTCAGTGAGTTCCAGCGACCCCTCATTTCAAACCCGAACTACAAATATTCTCCTTTATCGATAACTTCATTGCCATGAGGAAGAAAATCCACCTTGTCTTCTGAGTTTTGCAAGCTTCTGAGAAATGAAGAAAATCCACCTTGTCTTCTGAGTTTTGCAAGCTTCTAAAGAAATGTTGACCAACTCACAGATATTTATTCATCCTGCCTCTTCTGAAGACCACACCGTAGTCGCTCTCAGAATGAAAGCTCCAGAGAGGACATTCATAGACCATACATATAGGAGCACCTGCTATCACTTGCCTAAAACTCTGTGGTCTGCGTCGGACGCATGACTCAAAGCAAATGGTTGTCATGTGGAATTTTCAAACTATTTCTGCAATTCTTTTGCATTCCTAGTTTGTGTCCCGTGGACTTCTGTGCATTCTCTTGACTGAATCTAACCATAGGATTGTTGTGGTGAGCAAAATTCAATGAATGCAAATGAATGCTGCAGGCCTGATTTGATCTCCCCAATGACCACTGCAGCTTTCTCTTCTGAAGGGCATCCCTGCTGTGCTGGGAATATCTACCAGTCTATTCCTGGCCCCCTTAAGGCCACCTCGTTATAACTGTTAAGAATCCTGCTGTACTTATCTAGCCTCCTATGTTTGTTGAATCTAGTTTAATTAAAGTACCAAAGAGAAGAAAACAAAGGGCTGGGATGCCATTCTCTTCTTAATTGGCCTGCTATTATGTGATGGAGGAAACCCACCCAGCACCAAATTGCTGGGGAAAAAAGCCTAATTGAGTGGTTAGTGGGATCAAACTGAGGAAATTGCGGTGGAGAAAAAAGAGTGCCTTGGCTTGTAACTTTCTAACAATGACACCAAGCATCAAGAAGGAAGAGCATTAGAGCATGGTTTTTAGCTATCCCAGGTTCCTTAGTTTCGTTTTGCTGAATCTCCTCAGAATCTCAGTGGTGAATTCCCTTCATCCTTGCCATCAGGCTGAGGCTAGAATGGAATGAAATGGAATGGAAGTAGAAATTCTAGAGCAGAATTTCATGAAAGCTAAGCTTGCACATTGCTCTGTGACTTTTCAGAAGAGCTTCCTTTTCCTGTTTTTTTTTTTATAATTTCACATATGATATCCTCAAAGCATATTCCTCTCATAGAGATCCGAAAATGACAACAGTCTTCACTGCAACACAAAACCCACCTTGTCTTTTAAATCAGAAACCATTTAGGGACAGCTCTTTCTCCTTCACAATTTGAAACAGGCAGAATTGGGTAAAGGTATTGCCTCTATTCTGCATTGTTTTGAAAGTCAGAGAAATTTCTCAATTGTAACCAGGGGTGGGATTCAAATTTTAAACTGCCGGTTCTGTGTGCGTGGCTTAGTTGGTAGGCGTGGCTTGGTGGTCATGTTATTGGCTGGGTGTGGCCAACTCAATATCACTCACATCGAGGCACGCATCTCCTCGCCTGGCCTCTCATGACTGTGGGGATGCTGCAACAGTTGTAAGTGTGAAAAATGGTCATAAGTCACTTTTTTCAGTGCCATTGTAACTTTGAATGGTCACTCCACACAAGCAAAGTACCAGCAAAGGAGGGGGAAAAAACTCCAGAGAAGTTCCAGAGACAGGAAGTCTAGTCCTGCCAAGAATGTAATAACGGTTAGTGGAGAGGCAGTTTCTGTAAGCAACACCAGAATGTTTCCTTCCTGCCTTCCTTACAGGATTAGGCCAGTAATTTCTTCTAACAACTGGTTCTCCAAACTGCTTAGAATGTTAACAACCGATTCTAGTGAATAGGTGCGAACTGGTAGAATCCCACCCCTGATTGTAACCTAAGAGAAATCAGAGTATTTTCTGGCTGAGCTTGTCAGAAAAGCAGAGCCTTTTTTTAAATCACAAACCCAAACGAATTCACAACTTCTGTGTGAGCAGAGGAGCCCTTCACCAGTTCAGTGTGAAGTGTAGCCAGTATAATATTGTGGTTCCATGCTGAAGTTGCCTCTCCCAGAGAGTTTGATGTGACTTTTTCCATCTGGGAAATTTAATTTGTCTTTCTGTGCTGTTGATCCTCCATCTGAATGTCCGATTGCCATGAGGGGACTTTTTGCTTTATACTCCATTTTTTCCCCAAAAAAACTCTTTCTCCCACCACAACCCAAAGCTGGGAGAGGTGAAAATGATTCTCCTGAGACAATATCAGGGCCTGCTTGTTTCAAAGACCCTCCTGCTCTACTCTATCTAGGATCGCAGGCCTGGCTCTTGTTTTCATAACCGTTCCCAACATTTTCAGCGTTCATAGCAAAGAAGTCGTCACTACGTTCTCTTTGGAAATAGTTTCCAGTTTTTTAATCAGGGGTTCCAGAATAGGATTGCAATGGAAGACGTCTCTCATGGATTCTCTCCTGGAGGACCATCTTGTTTGTGATAGGATTTCTAAAAGTGAATGGAGAAAATCAGCATTTAATATTACAGAATAACAGAGTTGGAAGGGACCTTGGAGGTCTTCTAGTCCAACCCACTGTTCAAGCAGGAAACCCTATGCTATTTCAGACAAAGGGTTGTCCAAACTCTTCTTTAAATATGTCCAGTGATGGAGCATTCAAAACTTCTGGGGGCAAGTTGTCCCACTGATTAATTGTTCTAAATTTCTCCTTGCTTTACTACTGAGAAAATCTCTCTCTCTGTTTTCTCTCATGCTCTTTGCACAATTCCTGCTATTTTTTAAAGGCACTGAACAAATAAAAAAGCAATAATATTTACTTATTATTAAAATAATGAAACTACACCTTAGCAGCAGCAGCAACAATTATGCCCAGATTATTTAAGAATGAGAGCACTCGGTCCCTGATAGCTGTCGCAAATTATATAGGTTCCCATTTGGAGTTTTTAATTTGCTTAATGTGTGAAAATTTTAGGTGGTTTCAAGATTCATCAAGACTTAGATTGCTTTGGTGCAGATATGTTTATCCATTTGCCCATGCAAACCTGGCTTGAATAAAACAAATGCTTGATGATATGGACTACAAAAGATTCAGGTCCTTTGAAAGATTGAGAATGGAATATTCAGACAGGAATGGCCTCTTCCCATATTTCCCTGTTATAGAAAATACCCTGCTTGTATATGTTACCTATCTCTTTCTATCTATCATCTATCACATCTATATTATTTTGTGTCTTAAAAAAGGGTTATGGAATAGCAGCTTAGGTTTAAAAAAAAGGAAGAATAAGTGCTCCTTGAAATGCTATTCAATATTGATTTCAGGTAGGTTTTTCTCCTGCTGCAACTTAACCTCTTCTTCTCTTCCTTTTCTTCTGAGCACCTTCTCTTTCTTCTGATTTCTGTCTGGGCCTTAAAACAGAAAGCAAAAAAGGCAGCACTGAAATTATGTATTAATGGCCCATGCTTTCTCCATAGGAAGCTGCAATGATCACAAAACTGTAGCTGAGCATAATTACATTTCTGGGGTATGGTTTATCTATCATTGTGTAAATATATAGTAATAAATTGGTAATTTACCAATTGGTGAAATGATATAAGGATATTTTTATATAAATCCAGACTATAGGAGTAGGAGAAGTTCCCAATGAGATTGATTTGAACATTACATATATTTCAAAAATCAATTAAATAAAATCTTGGTCTTCACAAGTCAAGAAAACTCCAGGACCTTGGACAGGGGCAAATGCCTGACTCCTAGGCCAGGGATCTCTAAACTTGACAATTTAAAACTGGCTGAGGAATTCTGGGAGTTGAAGTTCACAAGTCTTAAAGTTGCCAAGGTTTGGAGATCTCTGCACTGGACCCTTGAAGTTTGTTGATGATTTTAGTAGGCCATGTGCCTTTAAGAAGGATCACTTTAAGAAGATTGTCTTATATTGCTGGGCAGCTCATGGTCACTACAAGATATTGTCAGAGTTGAGGTCTCAGATGGAAGATAGATCATCAGGGATATATATTAATATCCCGCAGAAGAGAAGATTCTTCTGCAGGCTATTAATATAACAATATTCAGATATATTGAAGGTTGTCATCAGGAAGATAAGGGGAACTTGTTCTCTGTCTCCCTAAGGGGCAAGGGTAAGACAAATGGATTGAATCTATAAGTAAATGCAAGTAGTTTCAAGAATTACGTGACAGTAAGAACTGTCACACGATGAAATATATTGCCTTTATCAAGTGTCATGTTTCCCTTCACTGAAAGTTTTCAAAGATACGTTGGATAGCCATCTCTCAAAAATGCTTCAGCAGATCCTGCAAGGGGGGTTGTGGTGGTTGAACCAAATGACCTCCGAGATTGTTTCCAGTGCTTTAATTCAATAAGAGGAACAAATAAGAACTTTCCTTAAAAGTTAGATGCCTTGTAGCTTGACAACTGTTTTGGGGGGGATCCAATCTGAGTTGGTCACCAGGACCAGAATTTTCATCTTCCAAGCTTTCAGACTTGTCCTGGAGCCCATCCTCAGGGAACTTCTCTCTAGCAGATTGTGTGCTTTGGGCTGTTCTCTGTGTGGCATTTACATGGTGCCTGTTGTATGTGGCTTTTAGATGTTGATTGGGGTATTGATGGCTGGCTATTAAGTTGTCGGTTGTTGTTTGCTTGTGCTGCCCAGTCCTCGCCTCCTAAGTACTTGATAGACTGGTGATAAATAATCACTCCTGTTGACTGACGAGGGCCCTGTTTTCCAAGCTTCAGTCACTTCCCTGGCTGTTTTTGTGCCTGCTCATCCAACAATCTTAGTCACTGCAAAATTGAATGTGTGTCCTTGTTCATTACAGTTTTCATTGCAATGTTCTTTTTTTCTTTCTTTTAGAATTTGTGAGCTTCTTACCCAGAGATGAGACCATATGCAGGTTCATGGTTTGCAGGATGCCTGGGCAGAATTGAAGGCCATGACCATTGAATGGGTCAATATTCGTAAGATTGTGTTAATATAGTTACACATCAAACTGAGTGAGGTGCCACGGGATGCAGTCCTGGGCACTGAGCTTCATTACATTTTTACTAAGGATTATTAATGAGTTATTAATTTCCAGACTGCGCTCTCGAAAGGGTGCAGAAAAGTACAAAAAAAAATGATTGGGGGCTGGACGCTAAAACATATGAAGAAGTTTGCAGGAATTGGGTATGTCTAGCCTGGTGAAAAGAAGGAGTAGGGGAGACGTGATAGCAGTCTTCCAATATTTGAAGTACTTTTACAAAGAAGAGGGGGCAAGCTATTTTCCAAAGCACCTGAAGGCAGGACAAGAAACAATGGATGGAAACTCATCAAGGAGAGAAGCAACCTAGAACTAAGGAGGAATTGCCTGACTGTGAAAACAGTTAACTAGTGGAGCAGCTTGCCTCCCGAAGTTCTCTTTGCTCCATCACTGGAGGTTTTTAAGAAGACATTGGACAACCAAAAAAGGTTGTAAAATGAGGCAAAACCTGCTTAACAATTGTCTTACTTAGCAATAGAAATTTTGGGCTCAATTGTGATTGTAAGCTGAGGACTATCTGTAGAGGAAGCATTGAGAGAATATGAATACTAACAAAGGCAGGCGGAAGGGCACTTTATGCATCTCTTTGAAATGCACCCAACACTTTTCTCTGCTCAGTGATTATGTAGAGATGGATGGATGGATGGATGGATGATAGATAAATAGATGGTAGATAGATAGATAGATGGATAGATAGATAGATAGATAGATAGATAGATAGATAGATAGATAGATAGATGAGAGATGAGAGAGAGGGGGAAGAGAGAGAGAGAGAGAAATTTCTTTTATCTGGCCTGATGTGATGAAGTGAATGTGACATGCCCTTATATCTTGTTTCATAAAAAGGAAGTGTTTGAGCTATGATTGAAGAAGGCCTTTAAAAGCCCAAGCTTATTTCTCAATGAATAGCAGCAATCAGACTTTTCCAGAGGCCTTGTCCACTAGTATAAATCAGCTTGAACAAGGAGCACCTGCATTCTGAAGGTATGAAAGACATTTAGAAGAGGATGACAGCTCAGGTCTTCATAGATATAGATAAACATACTTAAAAATATTAGAAGTGTTTTATCTTATATAAGTCTGGTTCAGGATAGTAAGAAATAATTCCATTATGACTTTACAACACTATCTAGCATGCCATAGGAGAGGACAGACAGAGCTTCAGTTCAGTCACTGACCAATAAAAATACAGTCAATAAAATGAACAGCACAAACATATCCCTTAAGAATGGGAACTATTCGCAACCATTGGTGGCTGAAACTTACACATAATGTAGGAATACTGTGCTACTTTTAAATATAAATTTATCTTGATTTTACAAGGCATTTGTGGAATGGCGTTCTCTCTCTTGGGTTTAGGAAATAGTGATTCTGTCATTTCCAGCCCCTACAAGAGAAAACTATTATTCAAAGTGAGATCAAAACAGGGGTGCTGCATTGTGAAATGCTCTTGTCCAGTGTTTCTAAAACCTTCGCCAGTTTAAGACCTGTGGACTTCAAGTCCCAGAATTGCTCAGCATGTGCTGGCTGGGGAATTCTGTGAGGTGAAGTCCACACATCTTAAAGTGGTCAAGGCTGGGAAACACAGTCCTTATTCATAGTTCCAGCCAGGTAGTCATGTTGCTTTCCAGGACCCCAATTCCATTCTTCCTCACCTCGCCAATTTTCTTTTTCCCCTCCTTAAACTTGGTCCGTATTCTGTAGTCACCATGCATGCTCAGATGCCTTTGTTGCTTGTCATTGCTCCTGGGGTCCAGATCCTAATGGAAGGCCTAAAGCGTTTTGCTATTTTCCAGGGGTGATGAGAAGGATACCTCCAAAATAAGGCATAAATATTTGCAGTCTGGATAAAACAGCTCAGAGTTCTCTCCTCTCTGCCCTCTATTTCTTCTTCTTCTCCCTGGCTTTTGAACATGGTACAAGCACTACTGCCAGGCTCTAGTTCCTTGCAAAAAAAGCGACACTTACCTATAAAATTTTCAGGGAGGTCTTTGGGATTCTTGCTTGACTAGCAAATCCAAGTCAGGGCGAATGCTGAGCTTTGATTTTTGTGCTGTTGAAAAGGCTGCTTTTCCATATCAGAGGGAGATACATCCCGAGGGCTTAGACAAAAAGCTGAAGTTTGCAAAGTAACAGGAACAATAAAAGAATATTGGATACAGCTGGCCATCATTCCACCTGTATTACTTATACATAAATGATTTCCCTTGGGAGCCTATCCCTGGGGTCTTAGGGAGAGGGGCTAAGACTTTCTAACCTTATTTTTCCAAACCACTGTGGAAAATAGAATTGTCTTGGTTTTTCAGATGGGATCAGGTCAATCAAAATCCAATCAGTCCAGTCAGATCAACGATAAGCACACTCCCCACCAAAGTCTATTTTTAAGGAAAATCAGGTAATTAATTATCAGTCAACTTTTTTTTTTTAAAGGTGTTTTATTGCATAGATTCGCCTTGACATTTGTTGCAGAAGTCAATCCACAAGGCCAGGCCAAAGCACTTGATACATTTGAGAATTAGAATTGAAATTAATTTGTGTGTGTGTGTGTGTATATATATATATATATATATGTAGGTCTTGGTGTATTCGGGTCTTGTCCCGTGTAAGGTTGAGAATACCTTGGCAACGTTTCAACTAAATCTCATCCGCCATCTTCAGGCTGGTGCTTCAGCTTCGCTCTCCTGGGACAAGTGTGTGATTGTGGCTGTTTTCTCCTTTTAAACTCTAGAGTTGGCTGTGTTGTTACTTGATTGGTTTGTGGAGTTGATGTATGCAGAGATTGATGGCTTTTCCTGAGACCCTGTGTGGCTGAGGTGCTGGCTGTCTCTCAGCCTTTGTGTTGTAACGACCTGTAATGGGCTGTGTGATGACCTTCTGAGTTCTATTGTTGTGACGCCTGGGTGTGGTGCTGTAATCTCCTGGCTTGTCTGTGTTGCAACCTCCTGATGTTTTGTGTTGTGATCTCCTGAGTTCTGTGATGTAGTATCCTGGGTGGAAGGCTGTGATGTGACATTCTGGGCCTTGGTTTATTCGGTTTGAGGTCTGGCTATGTGTTTATAGCGTGTGTCAGTTTGCTTAGTTTGCTTAGTTTGGGGGTTGGAGGGGGGTGTAGCAGCTGGTGTTGCAGCCAACAACACAGCCAACTCTAGAGTTTAAAAGGGAAAACACACGATCACACACTTCTCCCAGGAGAACTAAACTTCATAAAAAGAAAAAGAGTGGTGTGTAGTAACATAGAACCTAGAATAATAGAGTTGGAAGGGACCTTGGAGGTCTTCTTCTCCAATCCCCTGCTTGAGCAGGAGACCCTATACCATTTCAGCCAAATGTCCAGTCTCTTGTTGAAAGCCTCCAGCAATGGAGCCCCCACATCTGAAGGGAAGCTCTTACAGCAGTTGATTGCTCTCACTGTTAGGAAATTCCTCCGTAGTTGTAGGCTGCTTTTCTCCTTGATTAGTTTCCACCCATTGCTCCTGCCCTCTGGTGCTTTGGAGAAGAGGTTGCCCTCCTTGCCTTTGTGTTGGAAGATGGCTATCATGTCACCCGTAGCTTTTCTTTTATTCAGTTAGACAAACCCGCTTCCTGTAACCAGCCTTGGGTTTTAGCCTCCAGCAAAGCTCTGTGGCGTCCATGAAATCCCGTCCCCTCCACTCATAGCAGAGGGGCCCTGGTTGTGTCTTGTGAAAGCAGAGCAAGGACTTCAATGGAGAACTCCAGGCTGCCATCCAGAGTCTCTCTTTACATGAGCTGACAGGCTCCTCGGACTGGACTTGGCAAGGGAGGAGCCGAGAGATGAACATAGGCGGTCTTTCTGCCTAAGAAGCACTTGGAGACAGGATGACAGATTGCAGCCAAATCCATTCAGCCATCCCCCTGCATAATGGCTTTGTGATGTTCCACGCTGCAACGTTACTACCAACTCCACACCTCGACTCTATCGCTCCACTCATAAACGCCACCAAGCATTTGATGCCGGTGGGCATCTCATCCAGATCTGAGTCTCGGGTCAGTCGCTTTGCAACCAGCCAGTGTGGCTAGGAGTGAGAAGGGGTGTGTGTGGGGGGGTGGAGCGCATGGGAGAAAGTCTCCTCCCAAAGATTGTAAGGCTGAGAAGGTGGGAGGGGGATTCTGCTAATTATTTAAACGTCTTTGGAGGTTCTCAGCCATCCAGGTCAGGGTTGTTGTCCCAAAGGAGCTCTTCTTTTTCCCCCAAAAGGCAACTGGACTTCCTTTGTTTTTCCTTGAAGACATTTCGCTTCTCCTCCAAGAAGCTTCTCCACATCAAAACTGTTGATCCCATTGTCACCGGCTGCAAGATGAGGGCATGTTCAGGTCCAGCATCTGATTTATTTCAGCAATGCTGCACTTCAAAGTTTAGATGGCCTAGAGGTCGGTATATGAACCTCGGTGCTTGTAATGTTTATACTCTATCATGTTCTATTCATCTAGGTGAAATGTTAATATATATTGCTAGTTCATGTATGACATGCCATACACTAAATAATGCCCATTAGCTGTATGTGACATGTGAATGAGGAAACTGCCCCGGGTGACCATAACCAAGAGGCCACCTTCTTCAACATGGCAGGTGCCATCAGCCTAGAACCACCTCTGGCCAAAGGAGCCTTAGGGAACCCAATGCATCCAGGCCACCTTGAGCCCTGCAGGGAGTGTATTTGGGCCCTAGGAACCTCCAGAATTACTGCTGTCAAAGACGAGGCATAAAAGGTAAGAAAGTGGCTGTGATCCTTGAGCTCTTCTGCCCTTCTTAAGACAACCAGTGATGGACAATGACCCTTCAGGGCAGGACCCCACCCCCCACCCCTGGTCTGAGGACTGGCACCAGTCTGTGGCCTGTCAGCAACTGGGCTGTGCAAACAAGTGAAGCCCCATCCATGAGACGCAGTCAGCAGGCAAAACCATGGCCCCTCCGGTCCATGGAAAACCCTTTTTCTCCATGGAACCAGTGCCCAAAAGGTTGGTGGCCACTGCTGTAGGGGACAGCATTTACTTCGCCCATTCTTTCTTTATGGCAGATGGGTTGATGGATGCAACGGAGAGCAAATGCTGGAGGTTCTCCCTGCCTCAGGAGAAACGTCTTGAGAAGTTTCCAGTGGAGGCAGAAATTTATTTACAATGTAGCCCAAATCAAGTTCTACACATCCTTGGATTGTCATTATTGTCAGATCTGCCATCTTCATCTCGATGCTTTGATGGCATTCTGCCATCAGTTGCAGGGGGAGGAAATAGGCAGCTGGCACATAAGGGGCGAATGAGGCAATGGGGAGGTGGGATGACAGGCTTGATGGAAACCAGAGGTGTTAAGAGCCAGCCTGTTCCAGGCTTCAAGGACGTGAACCCTGGGAAAGGAATGTGGATTGCCCCAAGCATCCAAGTGGTTCCCGAAACTCCTACAGGGCATGTCATTGGTTGAAGATGATCCAGTTAGAGGCGAAGGCTGGGGAGATGGGGAAAACTTTATAGCCTTTTGTGGGAACTTTAGTTCCAGCCTGCTTTGTTTGCAACCACTGATCCTTAGTGAAAGAGCCTATCACTTCAAATGGAGTCAAGGATCTCTCTTTCCTAGGAACCTAGCTGGGGCATTGTGAGTAAGACCCAGATGGTGTCTCCGAAGGTTTCTATCTTATCTCCAGGCAAACACAAAGCCACTCTGGAGGTTCTTCCTCTGAAATCAAGGATATTGATAAGAACAGCAATAGGCAAGTTTCACTCCAGGAGCCATGTAAGGAGAGCCTCTGATAAAAACATCAAGGCAAAATGTGGCTCCTGTGAGATGAAAAAGCAAACACCCTGCAGTGTGAGAGTTATGGCAGAGAAAGAAGTGGGGATCATCAATGAAGTTCCTCCTCCCATTTAACCAAAGCAGATCCTCTCTTGCTTTTTTTTTTTGAAAACCCAAATTAAGAAGGCCTAAAGCAATGCAACCCTTTCCCTTCTCTTCAGTACACGCTGAGCATTGTGCCAGGTGAGGAATTATTCAGGAAGGCATTGAAAATAGTCGGTCCTGCAATACAATATCGTAAATCAGTGACACGGCTCCATGTGCCTCCCTTTGAAGTCTCGCTACTGAAAAAAAAAGGAAGGCCCCTGAGCAGAGAAGGATACCAAGAAAAGAAAGAAAATCATCACAGGAATGGCAGCCTCTTTTTCCTGGAGAAATATTGCAGTAACTGGAACTCTCCTGCTCCCACAGAAGCAACATCTTATAAAATGGAAATGGGAAAGCTGTAAATTTATGATCATCAAGCTTGATTTCATGAATAGAATAGAATAGAATAGAATAGAATAGAATAGAATAGAATAGAATAGAATAGAATAGAATACTTTATTGGCCAAGTGTGATTGGACACACAAGGAATTTGTCTTTGGTGCATATGCTCTCAGTGTACATAAAAGAAAAGATACATTCGTCAAGAATCATCAGGTACAACACTTAGTGATAGCCATAGGGTACAATAAGCAATCAAATCCTACTAGGAAACAGTCAATATAAACCATAAGGATACAAGCGACAAAGTTACAGTCCTACAATCACAAGTGGGAGGGGATGAGTGATAAGGAGTGATGAGAAGATTAACAGTAATAGTAGTGCAATCTTTGGCCTAAACCGAGCAGCTCAGACCTCTAACAAGCAACACTTTGGTCCTGCTCCAAGGCTAGGGCCAAGCATATGTGGTCCATGTTGGCTTGATGTTGGGTCCCTGAGCTGCCTTCTCTGTGCATCGGCTTAGCACAGTTTCCAGGCTTTGAGATGGCAGAGCTGGGATGCTGAGGTTTTGGTGGCAGGCAAGGAGTTTCCTCATTGGTGGAGAAACCTGCCAATTCCCAGTCTGAGTCTCTGGTTCTCTGTCCTCTTAGCAGCTCCTAGGTCAGCATCATGCCATGATCTCCTTGTGCCTGTTCTGCTGGGAGGGATTTCCTTCTCTGTGGAAGGAAGAAGGTGGAAGGTGGACATGCATGACCAAAGAGATACCCAGATTGTTTCACTTTTAAAAAAACCTTGCCGTTATCCATATCACAGCCTACTTCTCAAGGGACAGAATAAAGGACCTTAGAGGTCTTCTAGCCCAACCCCCTACTCAAGAAGGAGACCCTCTACCATTTCAGACAAGTGGTTGTCCATTCCCTTCTTAAAAACCTCCAGTGATGGAGCACCCATAACCTCTGGAGGGAAGCTGTTCCACTTGCCGTCAGGAAATTTCTCCTTAGTTCTAAGTTGCTTCTCTCCTTGATTAGTTTCCACCCATTGCTTCTTGTCCTGCCCTCAGGGGCTTTGGAGAATAGCTTGACTCCCTCTTTTTTGTGGCAGCCCCTGAGATACTAGAGCACTGCTGTTATGTCACTCCTTGTCCTTTTCATTAAACTATTCCTGCAACTGTTCTTCATATGCTTTAGCCTCCAGTCTTCCATCAGCCTCCATCCATCCATCAGACATGAAGAACAAACACCTCGTTTGGCAGAGAAGCTACAGTACTACATTCATCCTGTTTTTCCCCCTTCTCTGATAGAACCATTAGAAATTCCCATCAGGAGTTGTGACAGAGCCAATCCTCTGATTCCCAAGTTAATACAGAAATCCTTCTGTCTGTTTCCTTTTTTTATTCTTGGAGCTCTTGAGCATCTTGACTGCCTGCTTCTAAAAGTGCCCTGAAAAGAGACTGGTTTCAAAGCCATTGAGCCTGACACACAGCTCTCTACACACCCTGAAGATGATTTGCCACAGGGTGGCAAAGAGGTTCTTCTCAAAAATAAGCCTCTTTGCATTTACAGCAAAAAAAAAATAACCATAGGACAGCGGAGATTTAAAGGAAGCTCGCTTCCCATTATTCGGGATGCTGCTTATAAGTGCTATGTGCTTAGAGTTCAAAACACACCCACCCCACGGTCTGCTTCTGTTTCTCCCCTCCGGGATTTCAAAGTATTTGTAGCAGGACTACCAGATTCTGTAACCACTTTGTTCCCTATATGCCATCTATCAGGCAAACTCACAGGATTTGTTTCTCTTGCCATGTAAATGTATACATCCGAATTGGACTGTGTTGTTTCTCTGGGTCGTATGTGGGTATATGCATGATTTTGTATTGATTGATTGATTGATTTTTGTCATACTTATGTAGTGTATATTGGAGGGGGTGACCCTTTGAGACAGGGCTGGGATTCAACCGGCGTTACTACTGGTTCGGTGATCACGTTCTGCTGCTCTTCAGAGCTACCAGCTCTATAGAACCGGGCAGAACCGGTAGCATCCCACCCCTGCTTTGAGAGCTCTATGCAACAAAATTTCATTTTAACGGGTGCCAATTAGTGTACATTCAAAATGACAATAAAGTTATTCTAAGTCTAATGCCTGCTCCCCAAAATATTTCATCTTTGCATGTAAAAAAACGTGAGCATGTGTAATTATCCGGTGAAAGGCGGGAGCATGGAAAATCAGTAAATGCCTGGATTTCATCCAATCTGTGCTGGTCAGGTTCTTAGGAGGTCAGCTCCTTGCTCCTTTGCTGCTCAGGAGCTCTGCGAGCCAAGCAGCTCAAAATAAAAAATGGGGGGAAAAAACCTTGCAGACATCTGTTTGTTTCATTTTATTTATTGCAGGCATATTCTGGCCAGTTGCCTTGCTAACGAGGCTCTTTAAATATCAGGAACAAACAGGAGAGCACGTAAACACGGGGCTATGTAATTAAACCTGCCCCACCACAGTTTTTATCTATTACATCTCAGCTCTGTGGTGGTTATTTATGACCCAGAGCATCCTGACAGATAGCAAGAGAGAACTGGGCCCACCTCAAGAGGCAGTCTTGGCAAAGCCATCCCTGATGGTTTTCTCCTGGCAGCCTAATTTGGTGCAGAGAAGAGCCCTTGGCAACCCTAATGGATAGCCACTTAAATTTCCCAGAATGCCTCTGTTGGGACGGTCGCCTGCTGCACCAGCCATGTTTCGCCAGATGCCAGTCTGCCATATGCACCCGGGGGGGGTGTCAGCCATCCCATTTGACACATTCAGCCACAGAAAATCTCAGCTCTTTTAAATTACCAAGAGTGTAGCTTTATTGAAAGACCCATCTAGGCACAGCAGAAGCAAAGTCAGTTCTGGGATTTTTCCTGCAAAAATCCTCCAGGCGACCCACAGTTCATAGTTCACCAATTGAGTCCCACCTGCCAAGCCAGGGACTGTTACCCAAACAAATTGTTTGAATGTGATTGGACCAGGGCAGCTATCCAGGGGGAAAGGTGGGAAGAAGCAAAGAATTAACTAGATTTGGGCGTGAAAAATCAGGTTCGGCTTTGCTACGCCATAAGCACTTGGCTTTAGTAAAGTGTACTAATGATGGAGTTGAGAGTCTTTCTTTTCTAACTGACCAAGTTGGGATGCCTGACAGCCCCAGAGGAATCATATATTGGGAGAGGGTGAGAATTTAAGATGGCTGCTGTCAAAATGCAACTTCCTGGACATGTGGGCACCAATCGTAGGTAGAGAAACATTTCTCTTCCAAGGCAATGCCATTCTTTTCACAAGACAATTAGCCCCTCTTACAGCAGGTGCATTAAAAATGGAAGAGACTGTTTTAGGTAATGAAATCAACAACACTTTTTTAATCTGTGCTATACAACCAAAATAATTCCAGAAGATAGGTTCACCTGCCCCTAACATACCAATTCAATTTGCCACCACTTATTGAAATGTGTCCCCACTGAGAGACACAGGAGCTCAAGTTTACTAATTAGCAAAGTTAAACAATATGCCCCCTTGTCTTCCAGGGCATATGAAGAACATTTAATGAGTCCATTCTTCAAAAACATCATTTACAACATTTGAGGCACCTACTAGAACAATCTGACCTGGCTGGGCACTCGCTGAGGCTGCGGACCCTTCAAAGCGGATTCAGAAGTAGCGATTTGGATCCCATTTTGTTATACGTTAAAATAATCCAGATTCCTACTCAACATCTCCTTTACATCAACTTTGTTTTCCAGGGACTTTGTGGTCATGTGCATGTAGCTGTCTTGATAGCAGCATCGAAGGAGTTTGCCTTTGCTTATTTTGGAGGGATAATCCCTCAGTTCTAGGCAGATGTAGTGACAAACTGCTATTGATTACGCTGGATGGTGTTGATGGGATATGTAATCCAAAGTTTTTAAGAGCAGCAGGTTGCCCATTGGCAAACAAATGCTTTGCATGCAGAACTGAGAATTATCTGCTTATGGATTGATTGGTTTGAAACACCATTTAATAAGTAAGGCGAACATGGCTGAAAAAAGACACTGAGTTTGAGGGTTCTCAGATCTATTTTACAGATTCTGCTCCCTGGGTTCTTCTCATTTCCACTCCTCTGCTTATTGACTAGCATCAATCCATCGCTCCATTCCTTAAATCATCCCACTGAGAGATGTTTCAACTTGGCCTGATTCCACTTCTTGCTAGAAAGGGCATTAATAAACTTGGATGTTGTCCATTTCTTGAGTCTCATCACCATACGAAAAGGGATTGGAAAGAGGTGGCTACTCTGTCACATCCCAGGGAAAGCCAGGAGTTGGTGTGGGCACCGTATTGCTCACAACTCCCCCAGGGCCAGGGTCCCTTACATCCACTCTGTACATCTTTGGGCCTCAAATTACTTAAGAGCACCAGATCTCACAAGATGAGAGCATTCTCACCAGAAATGTTGGCCAGAATCAGAAGATGGGGGCGAGAAGACCAAAACCAGTGAGAAACTTTAAGAGATTTGATAGCCTTGCAAGATTTTGGCCATTTTTCTTCCTTGATAGAGGTGGTGATGATAATAGATGAGCATGCAAAATCACTTGATGGCATCTGATGCCTGAAAAAAGTGCCAACTCCTGTTACATCCATTAATCATATCAAGCTCTCATCAAGATTGCATTTTTTTTCTCAGAAGTGGGTCAGAGAAAATCCAAAACTGAAACTAAGGGGTTTTTTTGGGGGGTGGTTTGGAAGAACAGTTAAAATTAATAAAATACCTCAGCTGCAAAAATTGAAATAGAAGTAGCAGCTCTCTCAGTTCATTGGTCCTGTGGCTTAGGGGGACAAGCAAATCAGAACCTCCCATCCAAATAGACATGGTCCACCTCATCTATGTTTGCCCACTCCTTCTCAACCCCCATTGATGCCCAAAAACAAAACACATGTTGTAATGTCACAGTGCAAATTCCACCCCTTGTGCAGAAATCAACTGCAATTAAAAAAAAAAAAGGAGCAGACAGCATATCATGATGCCACAATGCATGTCTTATCATTTTGGTTTCACCATTTCTTCTAAGCTAATGCTCCAGGACAAGTTCCTCTAGACATTTAGGACAACAAATACCCTAAATTCTAGTTCTGAAGAACAACTGAAGAAGCCTTCTTGGATGAGAAGAACACATTTTCAAGGAAAAAGCCAAGAAAGTCTAGTTGCCTTTTGGAAAATCACTCTTGGGACAACCATGAAAACTTGATGATGGAGATTCTCCATAGATGTTTCAAAAAGGCTTTGATTTGAACCAATGGAGGACTCTAAAAGCATAAGAGGGATTCAACTTTCCTGCTTTTGGAGAAAGAAGGCAGTTGGGTAGATCATAAGAGCTTAGAGAGAAACATAGAGGAACACCTAGGTAGAGGTTTTTTTTTCCTCAGTCCAACCATTCCGATACTGTTGAAGGTGGTTGACAAACCAGGATGGCAGACTTTGAGATTGAGAGGTCCTTAGTGCTCTCTGAGCTTTGTTGTTTTCTTGCAGATGTTCCATTATCCAAACTAGGTAACATCATCAGTGCTAGAAGAGAGTGAGGTTTCCTCTTTAGTACTGATGGTGTTACCTAGTTTGGGTAATGAAACATGTGCAAGAAAACAACAAAGCTCAGAAAGTATCAAAGACCCCTCATGTCAACCCTGAGCTACAAATATTCTCCTTTATTTGTACCACATGTGGAGGTCAAATGCTTCAGAAAGCACACAAATGGGGAAAAATTGCCTGCAGACACACATCCACACTAGCACTGATGATGTCATCTAATTTGGGTAATGAAAGGTCTGCAAGAAAACCACCAAGCTCAGAGAACATCAAGGAGCCCTCATGTTAACCCTGAGCTACAAATATTCTCCCTTATTGAGACTTTGAGATTACTTATTTAAAGGCAGAGTGGGGAGCGCCACTCTCTACTCCGGGAAGCAAAAGCATAGAAAGTGTATTTCATGATCACACTCACTCAGCTTATACACCTGACAGCTCCATCTGCCTACTGTAGTGTAGAGTGTTGTAGAATTTATTCAGATATCGCAGGAAGCCAGGAGGTAAAAGCCAAACTTTATGGATTATTTCGGGAGCTGTCCGTTCAGCACCATAAATATCACCAGTATCTGTGGAGAAAAATACACCTTGCGGTAAAATGGCAATGGTTCTATTCATTTGTACATGCTTATTACTGTTACGTCTTTCTGTATTGGCTTCCATATTTCCACTGTCCTTGGACTGATCTGTAACCCTCAAAGGGGCTGAATTTTGTTGCATTCTCTTCAGGTTCCAAAACAATGACTCAAAGGTGCTTTTCCAAAAAGCAACTGGATTTTCTTGGTTGTTGTTTTTGTTCTTTGAAAACATTTTGATTCTCATTCAAGAAGCTTCTTCAGTTCTGAGGCTTTTTGGATGAGAAGAGAAAACTTTTCAAAGAAAAAAACAACAGCAACAAGGAAGCCCAGTTGCCTTTCAGAAAGTACCTTTGGGCCTCCCGTGACCTGAATGATCACAAATCTCCATAGGGAACCAAAACCCTGGACATTGGTGGTCTGTGTATCTTCATGGGGTGTGTTTTGAATAGACAGAGGTTTTGCAAAGTAGCGTTGCCCCCTTGCTTGGCTCCACTCAGGCTGACTGCCTCCTTCGTTAGCCGGAAGCCACTGCTGACCAAGAGCAAAGCTGTGCTCAGAGGATTCAAAGGCTGGTCCAGGTTCTCAGCTAACATGGTGCATCACCCTCAAGCCAATCTGCCTCCATTGCTTTGGAGCTCCTCCTTGCTTTGCTCAGGCCTACTAGCTATATTTTCAAAGGGGTCGACGTGGGCTGAGAGTCCTTTAGCATTTACAGCAAGCAAAAAATCTTTCCAGCTGAGAATTGGTGACCCTCAGAAAGAAAGGCCTAGAAAGAGGGATAGAATCGAGATCACCTGAAGGGTTAGTACCCCTTTATGATGCCTTGGTGAGGCCAGACTTGGAATACTGCATGGGTGTCAAATTCAATTGCGTCCCGTGACGTATCCTGACGTATTGCGACATGGGGTGGGCATGGCCTGTGCGTGACACATCCAGCCCACAGGCCACCAGTTTGACAGGCCTGGAATACTGCATCCACTTTTGCTCATCCCAATACAAAAAGAGGTTGAGACTCTAGAAAGAGTGCAGAGAAGAGCAACCAAGATGATTCGGGGTCTGGAGGCTAAACCATACGATGAACCATCGAGGGAGCTGGGTATGTCTAGTCTAATGAATTGATAGGATTGCAATCTTCCAGTGCTTGAGAGGCTGTCACAGATCTTTTAAGAGAGATCCAACTTAGAACTGTGGATAAATTTTCTGACAATGAGAATGATTAATCAGTGGAACGGCTTGCTCCCAGGAGTTGTGGGTGCTCCAACACTGGAGGTTTATAAGAAAAGATTACATGAGTATTTGCCTGACATGGCGTAGGGCCTTCTGCTTGAGCAGGGGGCTGGTCTAGAAGACCTCCAAGGTCCCTTCCAACCTTAATATTTGATATTTCTGGCCTGAACTTTCTGATTCCAGAGTTAGGAAAAAGAGGGGCCTTTTCCAAAGAGAACCTTCTTTTCCACAAGACAGCTAAAAGCCTCCCAAGCAGGGATGAAAAGGTCCCCTTAGAGAAACCGCAGGCATCATTTAGCAAATGATGTTTCTGCAGGTTAAATGAGATTTTCTGCTAAGTGTGTATAGAGACCGTAAAAGAACACAATTTGTTCCAAGATTATTCAGCTGTAGAAAGTGAGAGAAATACAACTTGCTTGCTTGTTTGTTTGTCTGTTTTTTTTAGGAATAGTGTGGAAAGTCTCTTTGAGCTGAATTCAAGACAAATGACTAACTGGGGCTATTGGTGGAATGTTCTTACCACCAATATAGAGCCTGGTGCTTGGTGCTTCTCTTTCCTGATTTTTCTTTTATTTACCAATCTAACCTCCCTCTTACTTCTGTCTCTTAAGATACAGAGTGGTACCATGGTACTCAGCTGCTTTGAAACTGATCGAGTTTGGTGCTCAATGCATTTTGACACGAAAATTTTGTCCCTATCCACATCGTTGGCTTGCTACTCAACACAAGAAGTTAGCACTTGTCGGTTTCAGCTGCCTTGTGTCTCGCTACATTTCCTCATGGGAAAAATTTGTTTGGTACTTATTTGCTGCTCATCACACCTCCCAGAACCAAGGATGAGTACTGAGGTACCTCTGTCCTTGGACCAATCAGTCTAACTCACCCATCAGTCCCCCGAGATGCGAAAGAACAAAAGCCCTCCTGACTGCATCTGTTACCCAACCTGAATGTTGGGTTAGTAAATCCTGGATTTGACATCAGTTCCTAAATTATTCTGTTCTGAAAATACTCAACCATGGCTGTGGCCATTAATCTATGTGAGGGTGGGTGGAAGGAATAATCATGAACAGGACATCTCACTGAACATGGAAACATTAAACTGGAAGCTGTTAGCCATTCATGAACAGAAACATGACCGTGTGTTTGTTTAACAAGCCTTCATGAGGCCGTTTGGATAATTGTAGTTCCCATTGCATTTGTTTAATGGGGCATAATTGTCCCTTTATGCTTCCTATGCATTGCTTGGATTTTAGAATTCAGATATAAAAGGAGAAAGAGACGTCTCTTTAACAGAACAGAATAACATAGATAGAAGGGACCTTGGAGGTTTTCTAGTCCAGCCTCCTGCTCAAGCCAGAAACCCTATACCATTCAAGACAAGTGACTGTCCAGTCTCTTCTAAAAATAGCCTCCAGTAATGGAGCACCCATGACTTCTGAAGTCAAGCTGTTCCACTGGTTAATTGTCCTCACTGTCAGAAAGTTTCTCCTTAATTCCAGGTTGCTTCTCTCCTTGATTAGTTTCCAACCATTATTTCTTGTCTTGCTTTCTGGTGCTTTGGAAAATAGGTGACCCCTTCTTTTCTGTAACAGCCCCTCAGATATTCAAACACTGCTATACTGTCAGTGGTAT
This sequence comes from Naja naja, assembly GCA_009733165.1. Classification (NCBI taxonomy): domain Eukaryota; kingdom Metazoa; phylum Chordata; class Lepidosauria; order Squamata; family Elapidae; genus Naja; species Naja naja. The sequence goes on from CM019151.1 coordinate 95,481,795, forward strand.
GGTCCTTCTTTTCATTAGGCTAGACATACTCAATTCCTACAACTGTTCTTCATAAGTTTTAGTGTCATGACTCCAAGGCTGACAGACATGGAGCCATGACACCTGGAAGCCAGGTCGAGGATAAACATGTACTATACTCACACATAAACTGTAAATAGCACATACATTCATTTACAATGTTGTTCAATATTGGCTATTAAATCTCCAGATGTGGGGCAGTGGGAGCGACCAGAAGGTAAAATGACCTTAAGTAATCATGCAGGGTAAATGATAATTGTATAAATACAGCTCTGGGCTGCAAAACAAGCCAGAGCTGACTTTGATTGTATGTCAATGGTCGTTACCCGTGTCGGAAAAAGACAGACGAATAAACAATTCCCAGGCATATCGGTGTGATCGTGGTTCTCTTTCCATTGGCGGTCGGCGAACGGCAGTGACATTTAGCCTCCAGCCTCTGAATCATGTTCTCTGCACTCTTTCCAGAGTCTCAACAGCATTTTTCCATCATGGTGACCAAAACTGGATGCAGCATCCAAGTGTGGCCTTACTAAGGATTTATAAAGCGGTACTGCAACTTCATGCAATCTTGATTCTATCCCTCTCTCTTAATGCAGCTGAGGATTGCGTTGGCTTTTTTGGCAGCTGCCACACATGGCTGGTTCCTATTTAACTGATCATCCAATGGGATTCCATGATCCCTCTCATGGTTACTGCTACTGAGCCCAGGTTTCACCTAACCTGTATCTGCACATTTGGTTTTTCTTCTTTTTACTTTTCCTCTCTCTTTTCTGCCCTTCTCCTCTCTCTAGAGCAGAGCTTGTTAACAAAACCTGGGATAGATAGTTTTATTTTATGGATTCATGGTAAAAATTTGTACCAAAGAGAAGAGGGGAAATAGCACAAAGAATTTCAAAGCAGGAAGAGTTCAGGGGGAAAAAAAATCCACTGTGAGGTTTTTTACAAACAAAATCCAAAGCTGCTGCACCTCATTAGTTTAAAAAATATCCTGCCACAAAGAGTCCGTCACCTTAGCAGCTTTATCTTCACAGTTGTCTCTCCTTGAATAGATTTTTCCCTTCGATCTGTAACCCTCCAGCTCTTTGTTTACAAGAAAGTTCATGCAAGTTTAAAAATTGAAAAACCCATTCTGGGGTTTTCAGGCAAGTGAGGCTTCCACCAGAAAAGCATAAACAATTCAATAATAGATTCTCGGCATTGACCACATCATGGCTCAATTGTGTTATAGCACCTGTACTTTTTTTTTTCCCTACTGTTTTCCAACAGACTATTTTGGCATAAAAATAATATGGTATGAGGTTGAAGCAGAGAGTAATTTCTATTTACCAATCCAAAATTCCTCTCTTTCTTACCAGGCCAATTGTTTAAACAAAGGAGAAAACTCCAAGGTTGACTTTGCTTGGGTCCCAATTTTGTTTGCTCTAAATGGCTATTGCATTGATGAATGGGCAGTGTTCCTTCATGCCATTCAAAGTATTGAGGGAACTGTTGAATAGGTCTTCTTGAAAACTCTTGAAAAATGGCTCCAGGACTAAAAGCTGACTTGATAAAGCTTGTTTCTTGCTTGAGTGTCAGAAGCACTGAGGCGCTTCTGGGCTGAAAGGATTACCATTGCCCGGGGGGCTCAGTTGGGGGCTTCCTTCTGCCCCAAAATGGCACCCATCCATCCACTCGCCTGCTTCCAAACTGCTTGGGTCAGCAGGAACTGGAACAAACAACAGGCACTCGCCCCATCATGCAGCAGCTTTCATGTCTCAAACATAGGCTTGCTGATTGACAACCCAGCATCCTAACCACATGAGTACCACGTGAGCACTTGATAAAGTATGAGCAACTTATTCCATTGAAGTTTACAAGATCCAAAGAATGGTTTCCTAGGCGTGAACCCACAAGATTTCCCTTAGAAGCAGGAAACACCCAGGTTGAAGTGTAGAAAAGGTAAATAAGCAACTGTCACTTCAAAAGAAGTATGAAAAGATGGAGGCCAGATTACTGTTACTCGGAGATGTTCCCCATTGGAAGACCAGATGTTGGATTTGAACCTAGAGAAGGCAGAACCTTTGTATAGAATAACAATTTAATAACAATAACAACAAACAATAACAAGAAATCTTTAATTATGAGAACTGTCAGCTGTTTGCCAAGAGCTCTTGAGTCACAACAACGTTTTAGTCCAATTTGTGATGTGCTAAATTCAAAGTGCTTCTCCTACATTCTCCTAAAGTACCAGATTGAGAATCAGCAATGTTTCTCATTTGAAGGCAATCAAATTTTTAGAAATCTAGAAAATGGGAAGCAAATTTCCCATAGATTACATCATAAGACCTGATTCCTCATTTAGTCACTTGAGGTTGAGAGCAAATCTCCTCCTGATGTATATATGACAAAGAAGAAACTGCCAACTTGTTTTTTAAAAAATTGGATATATGCATTTCTTTTTCTAATAGATCACTGGACATGAATAAAATATTGATCAACATCAGAGGTGGTATTCAGCAGGTTCTGACCAGTTCCGGAGAACCAGTAGCAGAAATTTTAAGTAGTTCGGAGAACCGGCAAATCCCACCTCTGACTGGAGATTCTACAGTATCCTTCCCCTGCCACACCCACCAAGCCACACCCACAGAACTGGTAGTAAAAAATTTTGAATCCCACCACTGATCAACATGTAAGCCTAAATCAAGCAACCATATTGCGACTTAGGTCATCCCTGGAAAGGGACTTGTAACAGCTCACACTGACTTACCCGAGCAGATGGTGAAAAGCATGAAATTGGAAGGAGACTCTACAAAGTCTGGGGTCCTGAGCTATAAAAGTAAAGAAGAACACCTTGATTCAGGCCTAGAACCTATGAGGCCACCTGTTTTCAGATGTTCCTGTTATCCATCAAGAGATAAACACTGGTTGTTATCTTAGTTGTCATCAAGGGAGAAGAATTCCGAACATTACCATGATCAACTGTGGAAGCTCCTGAAATCAGGAATGGAGAAGGCAAAATCCACGCTCATAAAAAACAAGAATGTTTGAGCCTTTCAGGACAAGCAGTTTTCACAAATCACTTGACACAAACACACATTTTATTTTCTTCTGTGCATACTCTGGACTATTCCAAAGAGAAAAGTAATAAATAAATAAATAAATACAATTTTAAAATAGTGCCTATATCTTAAAATCATAGGAAAAGAAGATATATTGTCAATAAAACAAGTCTATATAAACCTTTCATTCCTTTTGTTTCAAATGCACAACAGTGTCCAAAAAGTCAACAACTTCCAAGATATCACCTGTCAGGAGGAAGATTGTTACTCAAAATGATTACCAGAGTAAAAGAGTTGGAACGGACCTTGCAGGTCATCTGGTCCAGCCCTCTGCTCAAGTAGGAACCCTGTAACATTTCAGACAAATGGCTTCTTAAAAGCCTCCAGTGATGGAGCACCTACAGCTTCTGGAGGCAACTTCTGTTCCACTGGTTAATTGTCTTCATTCTCAGGAATTTCTCCTTAGTACTCGGTTGGTTCTCTCCTTGATGAGTTTCTATCCATTGCTTCTTGTTCTGCCTTCAGGTGCTTTGGGAAATGGTTATGCCCTTCTTCTCTGTGACAGCCCCTTAGATATTGGAACACTGCTATCATGTCCCCCCTAGTCCTTCTTTTCAAGACTCTCTTATCAAAACTATCTCAGCACCAGTATGGAAAAACAAAGATGATCCAACTGGAAATTTCAGTTGCACTGCCATCACTGGTTCTGAAATGCTAAGTCCTGTGCATTTTCCTCTCTTCTTTCTCTTGCTATGAGGTTTATCACTGAGTTGCAACCTGCTGAAACTAAACTCAAGGCAGAAGATCCGACAGATCTAGGTTCTACCTGTAATGAATGATGGGATTTGGGGTGGGAGAATTAATGCAGACTCCAATCCCTTGTTCTTTTCCCTTTATCCTTCAAGATGCCCTTTCTTCCAATCATCAAGATGTATCTTCTTGGCAATTGCAGACAAGTCTGCAAAATTGAAACTTTGTGATTTAAGACTCACCTAACCATTACTGATAGCCCATGATAGCATCTAGATGACTTTGATCTTGAAGAGGCTAAAGTAAGACTGGTTAGGATGTGGATGGGAACACCAGAGCTGTAGGTTAAGACTGGAAAGTTGAAAAAAAAATCCTAGAAGATAATGGCAAACCATGTCCATATTTTTGACCCAAAGCCAACATGGACATGTTTGTGTAGTTGCCAGAACCACAGAAGATTTGACTTGATCAGTACAGTAATAACTCAGTACTCATTGTTAATGGGTTCCAGGAGGTGCAATGAGTACCAAAAACTATGAGTACTAAACAAATTTTTCCCATACAGAACAAGATAGTGAATCACAGGGCAGCTGACACCAACACCTTCTAGCTTGTGAGTTGAGTACCAAACAAATGATGAGTACTGGGACAAAAATTTCACATCAAAACGCATTAAGGAGGATTTATTTGCAAAAAGTGGAGATCCTTCCACCTTTCTATCACTCACCAGCCACCATGGGACATATCTTCTAATCCCACCAGTCATTTTTTTCTACCAGATTGAGTTGTAACATAAGGTAGCATTTGGGTGTGCTATTATTCAGAAACAACACAACAATCTTCATGTATTTTTGATAGTAGAAAATCTGTTATCATCTTGAGGACTCAGAACAACTCAAGAACCTCAAGCTGCCTATTTTGCCTTAACAGAGTCAAAACTGCCACTTCATGCCTGCACTTCACAATCACTTAATGCCCATCTGCCATGGTCACCGGAGGGAGGGGAAGGGGAGGGCTGGGGGGAAAGTGAAACCGGTGGAAACCGATGGAAAGAAGCGGGCCTCTCAGATACATGGGCTCAAGGCCATTTCCCTGGGAGAGGAATGCAGCTGCAAGGAAAACTGTTTCAAAACATCTCTTTTAAAGCAGATTGGATGAAGGGGTGGACCAACTGTGGGAAGCATCTGAGAGGGAAAAGTTATACTATGGGGATTCGGTGCACAAACCTCAGTTCTGGCTTTGCTTTACTGTAATCCCCTGGACCTTTAGTAAACTATACCTTTCTCAACAAATGGAGCCAGGCTCATTCTTACTTAAAGGAGCAAGTTGAGGCAGAGCTGACCCACAGCTCCAAATAGCAAGTTCTGTTATGGTTAAGGGGATCTGCCTTTTTTGTGAGCAGAATAGAACAAAGGCAAATTTATTATTATTTGGTTAATTCATTCAAAATGTGGTTCTGTTCTTTCAGCTACCTCACTTATGCCACCTGTTTCTTACACTTCTGAGAAAGGAGATGAAGCCCCATTGGTTGAACCAATGTTCAGTCTTCAAGGATTCTCTTTATTTCTCAATTAATAACATTATTAATGTGATCTCATTTTTTAATGCAGAGTTGTTGTTGTTGTTGTTGTTATTATTATTATTATTATTATTATTATTATTATTATTATTTATTGGATTTACATGTCGCCACATTTCCGGGGGAACTCAGGGCAGCTTACACTGAAATATATATACAAATAAATACAAAATGTATCAAATTTACCCCAATCCAAATATAATAACATCAAATTAAAAAACCCTTGAATTAAAATCCCCAACCCTGCTCAATCCAGGCCAGCCTGTGCAAACAGCCAAGTCTTGAGATCACGGCGGGAGGAGTGCAGGTCAGGGGCCAGACGTAGCTCCAGGGGTAGCTGGTTCCAAAGGGTGGGCGCCCCCACAGAGAAGGCCCTCCCCCGGGGGACCGCCAACCGACACTGTCTGGCCGACGGCACCCCCAGGAAGCCCTGCCTGTGGGAGTGTACCAGGCGATCGGACCTCAATGCTGGTAGGAGGCGCTCCTGCAAGTACCCCAGACCCAAGCCATGCAGGGCTTTATAGGTTAATACCAGCACCTTGAATCTTACACGGTTACCGTGCATCTCCTTAAAATACTTTTCCCCCCAAACCCAACCAAACTAACAAATCCCTTGAAGCCTCCAAATATGTTTATATATCAAAGCAAGCAACTGCTTATTAAAGTACCTCTAATGGCCAGCACGTATAATGAGAAACTGTTTTTCTCACTCTTTCAGTCTTTAGCCAATGTGCAAGAGACTGTACATCCTCTCCACTTACGGCTTTAGGCAAATGGTTTGCTTCCTGGAATTGTGGTTGCCGACATAATGAACAGCTGTGAACATCTTTTTGCCCCAGGCCAGACCTTCCATTCGTCATTCTCAAGAGAGACAACATGGATTGCTATATTGCAATTTCCTTCTGACATTCATCCCTGCAAATGTCTGGAGCATCTTCAAATCCCTTGTTCACTGCTCTGGCTAATTCTCTTTCTAGATAACTTATTCTTCCATATCTCCTGAGACGTCCATATCTCCTGACTGGCTGCTTTTACTACAACTGATCTTGGTCAGCACCATAGAACATAGAATAACAGGGATGGAAGGGACCTGGCAGGTCTTCTAGGCCAACTCCCTCCTCAAGCAGGTGACCTCCTTCCCATTCCAGACAAAGGGTTCTCCAGTCTCTTCTTGAAAGCCTCCAATGGTGGAGCATCCAAAACTACTGGTGGCAACCACTCCACTGGTTAATTGCTCTCGCTGTCAGGAAATGTCTCCTTGATTCTATATCGGATTTCTCTTTGATGATCAGCCACCCATTACTGCTTAGGGTACAGCGTAACAAAGAGACCTTGCAGGTCTTCTAGTCCAGCTCCCTGCTCAAGCAGGAGACCTTATTCCATCCTGATCAAACGGATGTCCGGCCTATTTCTGAAAGCCTCCAGTGATGGAGCATCCACAACTTCTGGAGGCCAGCAGCTCCACTGGTTAATAGTTCTCATCAACAGGAAGTTTCTCCTTAATTCTAGGTTGGGCGTCTCTTTAATATAAGCCCATTTGCCACACAGTATGTGATCATGGTGATTAACCCATTGCTTTCTGTAAACAAGTGTTTACTACTTCTCAGATGTATATATTTCCTTTGTATCTCTTGAGGAGAAGATGGCACCCATTTATTTCTCACGTTTCCTTTTATTCCATCACGACGACTCTTTTGTAAAATTACTTGGTAAATCTTTTTTGGCCCAACGGCACCCACCGTGATTCAATTTGAACCCCAATTTCTATGGAGACTCTCCATCATCCAGGTCATGGATTGTCCCAAAGGTGCTTTTTTCAAGAGACAACTGGACTTTCTGGTTTTTCTTTGAAGACGTTTTGCTTCTCATCCAAGCTTCTTCAGCTCTCCACCATCCAGTCAGAACTGAAGAAGCTTCTTGGATGAGAAGCGAAATGTCTTCAAAGAAAAAAAAAGTCCAGTTGCCTCTTGAAAATGCCCCTTTGGGTTTGGAGACCCAAATGTAGCTTTTCCCACATCCTCGTTTGACACCTTGTGCCCCCAGGCCCCTCAAGCAGCCTTCCTTCTACAGTCCCCAGTGCCAGAATACAGGCCCAATTGGTGATCTTCCATTCGGACCATGGAATTTAGACTCCAGATGTTACAGAGATGTGCTGTGGATGCTTATTTCCCAGGCTTATTGTAGCTGAATTTTATCTTTTTTCTATGCATTTTGGACCTTTAGTCTTTTTATGCAGGTTATGCTTAGGCTGTTGGAATTAAAGAATGATAAATGAATCTGATGAATCCTTTGTGTTCCCCACAGTACCGATTTCAAACAAATGAATGGATTCATACACACATAACGAAAGGAGAAGGGTTGCTTGGAATTGACTGTCAACTGATTGCTTTTTCTGATAATCTCAGATATTTAAGAATGGCTAGTAAGTTTTGCAAATGGTGAGGGAAAGCTCTTATTCCACATTCTCTTCATATTTATAGGAAGAAAAGAGGCTGAAGAAGGTCCCCCGGGGGGCCATTTTCCAAGAGAGGCCTACTGGTGAATCTCAGCAGCTTGTGGATGGGGTGTTATAATCTATCACGCAAGCCATCTGCAGGGTAGCTTCTCTGATCATTGTATTCATGTCTTTTACCCATTTAAAAGATTGCTCTGGCTGCGATGCTACATCTTACATGGCACAACCATGGGCGGCTCAACACAACCACAGTAAGAACAGCTAAAAACCATAAAAAGGTCACCCCCCAAAAAAAGGCAGCTCAACCAAAGCAAACACTTCTCCATACACCCCTGTTTGGTTTCATTGAGCTTCAAACTGACCCTTTCCCAATGTTTCATAGAACAGCAGAGTTGGAAGGGACCATGGAGATCTTCTAGTCTAACCCTCTGCTCAAGGAAGAGGACCTTACTCCATCCTGATCAAATGGCTGTCTGGCCTCTTCTTAAAAACCTCCAAGGATGAAGAACCACAACTTCTGGAGTTTCCACTGGTTGATGTTCTCACCATCAGGAAGTTTCTCCTCAATTCCAGATTGCTACTCTCCTTGATTAGTTTCCATTCATTGCTTCCTTGTCCTGCCTTCAGGGGCTTTGGAGAACAGCTTGACCCTCCCCTCTTCTTTGTAGCCGTCCCTCAAATATTGGAAGGCTGCTATCGTGTTGCCCCTAGTCCATCTCTTCATCAGACTAGACTTGCATGAAGGGCCAGCTCTTCAAGGCTTTTCAGATGGCCGGGATGTTGGAGGCCTGCCAGATCTCAAGGGAAAAGATACTCCTACAGGAAGGTGATACGATTTTTACTACCAATGACTGGAAAAGCAGGATAACCAGATGGCTTTGGTAGGTAAAACCATTCAGGGAGGGGGGAGGGGAGAGGCCACCTTAGGCAGGGGTCTCCAACCTTGGCAACTTTAAGACTTGTGGACTTCAACTCCCAAAGCTGGCTGAGGAATTCTGGGAGTTGAAGTCCACAAGTCTTAAAGTTGCCAAGGTTGGAGACCCCTGGTATAAGGCCTAAGCCTCCGTCTTCCTGGCCAGCATCAAAGGCAGCAACATTTTACATAAACCCACAAATGCTTTTTGAAGTTGATGCTGACTTTATTGGAGTTGCAAGCTTTGCCAGTACTGAAGGAAGAAAGAGGATTTTTCTATTTCACCCTCATGCGAAATAGCTTTTCTTACCTCTATTATTCAGTCCTTTATCTATTAATGTATCACAAGAAGTCAGGTTTTAAAGCATAAGTTGAGTTTTCCCATTGGATCAAAACTAAGTTTGTGTATGGGTGTTCCCTCTACTTATTTATTTTTTATCTTGTTTGCTTCTGAATTGTATTGTATTCTGTGGCTGTCTTGTGCATTGCGCAGCCTTGTTTGGAGATCGGTGCTGCTGCCTGTATCAAATAAATGAAATGGAGTCAGCCATAACCCCATCCAATTTATGCGTAACGCTTTATTGGAATACATGTTGTTCAGTACTCATTGGATACATTACAGGCAATCCTGAACTTACAACTTAATTGAGCTTCAAATTATGATTAAGTCATGCCAGTCAGATAACAGATTAACAGAGTTGGAAGGGACCTAGTCCAACCCCCTGCCCATTTCTAACAGATGGCAGTCCAGTCTCTACTTGAAAGCCTCCAGTGATGAAGCTCCCACAACTTCTGAAGGCAACTTCTGTTCCATTGGTTGATTGCTCTCACTTCAGAAAGTTTCTCCTTATTTCCAGTTGAATCTCTCCTTGTTCCGTTTCCATCCATTATTCCTTGTCTGGACTTCATGTGCTCTGGAAAATAGTTTGACCCCTTTCTCCTCTCTGTGGCAGCCCCTCAAATATTGGAAGACTGCTCTCTTGTCTCCCCTGGTCCTTCTCTTCCCTAGACTAGCCATCCTCAGTTCCTGCAACCATTCTTCATATGTTTTAGTCTCCAGTCCTTCAATCATCCTGGTTGCTCTTCTCTGTCCTCTTTCTAGGGTCTCAACCTCTTTTTTATAGTGTGGTGACCAAAACTGGAATTAGTACTCTAAGTGTGGCCTTACTGAGGCTTTATAGAGTGGTATTAGTATCAGTCATTAAAGTGTCACCACCTGACTGTGTCCAGTTTTATAACCTTTCTTGTGGCAGCTGTTAAATGAATCCATTGTCCGCCATGGGCATTTTGTGCCGGAAACTAAAAGTAAACATTGCAAAAAAAAAATCACATCCATCGTGGCCATATGACCGCAGGACAGGGAAAAATGACTGTGAGCGTAGGCTGGCTGCTGAATGTTCGTATGTGACTGCAGGGAGCAGAACTTCTGTTCCTAAGTAGCTCTGGGCGGTCCTAACTTCAAACGGACACTAAGCAATGGTCATAAGTCAAAGACTGCCTCTCCCCAGTCATCTGATGATCTTACAACCATGTAGGAAGCGGTGTGACTTTTCTCCTTTTTATGGATCCCATCAGTATCTTTTCCATAGCAGGAAAGTTCGGAAGGAAAAATTATCCATCTTCTTCTGCTGGAAATGGATGCTGTTGAAACAGTTAAGTGCTCTTTAACAAGCGAGCTGCACTCGGGCACATTTTTATTTTATTACTGATCAATTAGCCCAAACAAGTTATAATTAATCACCACCTCCTACCAATCATGCTGTAGAAGTTAGAGCACCCATAAACACCTTTAAAGGGAGTCAGTTGTATGTATAACATGGACTCTACTGGGCAAGGTCATTGAGTCCTTCGTTCAAATCCAGATCACTCTTTTGCCTCTTTCGAAAACTAAGAGCAACTGTCCAATTGTGCTTCACCTCTTTCTTTCTTTTCTGGTCTAGGAGTTCTTAGATATCTTCCTTGGCTTGGAGAACATGCTAATGAAAAATCAATTGATGAGTAGAGTCAAGTTCAGGAAATCAGGCGCCAGATAGTTCCAATGAATATAGAGGTTTAATTGCATGCCAATGGTCTCTACAAGAATCTGATCTACTAATGGCCAAAGCCAATTTGTGATCAGTGGAATTCAAGGTGGACTTAGATCTCTCGTGGGTGCAAAGGGGCTTGAGATTGATGATGCATTTGACCCCTCCCTTGGGCTGAGCCTGGTCATCTCTGACAGGTGGTGGGCTTGGCTTCACTCCTTGTGTCCATACAGAAGTCGGACAATTATTTGCTGGGATGCTTTAATTCTGAGTCCCTGGACGCAGTGAGAAGTTTAACAGGAAGATCTCAATGGTCTGGATTCTTTGTTTAAAGCAGGCTAGAACTTCACAGCAAAAGTCCAGAACCTCTACCAGAAAGAGCAAACAGAAGCTCTCCCCTTTTCAGCTGACCCCATTTTGAAGGAAGCTCCCCGATCAAAGTCCCATGCTCTGAGGGATCTTCATCTTCCCAATGTCTACCAGCAGGACAGTAACATTTTCCTTGGGGAATCTGGTCTCCAAAGCAGGAAGGCAGACAAGCTAAATCCCTTCCTCTCTCTTTGTGGCGAGACAGCATGGGGAAAAATGTCAAGAATCCAATCTGTATAGACTACTCTGCTCCTTGAATAGGATGTAAACATTGCTTTTTGAGAATGCAAATATCTTTTTGTAAAAATCGCAGCCTTTGAACGTTGCCTAAAAGCCTCACTGAAAAACAAACTATAAAGAGGCACTAAAAGCTTTTACATTTATTACATGAAGAAGTCTCTATGCCAGCCTCCCCTTGGGACCTTGGCTCCCTTTTATTGGGCAGTTCTTCCTGTTTCCTCTTTTTACATCTTTCTGAAACTTCTGGCTGTATTTATTCCTATTCAGGGAGGAATCGTTTGAAGGAAGTTTTATTCTCTTTTCCCCCCAAACAATACCATTCCCCCCCCCCCACCCTCTCCTGCATAGTTACTAATGACAGACGGGCCTATAGAATGAAAGGAAGGGCAGATACGGGCATTTTGGTACCAATTTTAAGGGGCATGCATAAGTGCACCATCGTGCCTCTCGACCCTGTCCTATTGTCCCCATTTATTTGTACCTATTTCCTGTATTCTTATTCGTGTTTATACTTATACCTATTATCTTGTAAGCAATTGACAAATCAAATAAAAAATAAATAAAATAACAGGAAGCTACTGAACATCTGTGTTACTTTTAATGTTGGGCTGAATGCCTTTTTTTCTCCTTGGGGTGTCCCTTGGGAACTGCAGGACTGAAGGCAAAAGAAAGCAAAGAAAGATATAAACTAAAGGGGGACTTTAGGGGAATTTGGGGGGTCCAGCTTGATAGAATAGCCAAGGAGTAGGAGTAAAGAGGAGTGTGGAATCCTTGATGAGCATGGTGCAGACGTTTCATTACCCAACTAGGTAATATCATCCATGCTAGAGGGTTTGCAGACAGCAGCAGCAGGAGGAGAGGAGGAGGAGGAGGAGGAGGAGGAGGAGTTCCATGGGGTCCGTGGTGCTCTCTGAGCATGGTGGGTTTTTTGCAGACATCTTATTACCCAACTAGGTAACATCATCAGTGCTAGAAGGGAGTGGGGTTTATAGAGGAGAAGGGACTTTCTGGCTGTTTTGCAGTCCACATCAGTAGAATATGATGGATATTTTGAAATTCTTCTCATATATACCTACTACAATGTTTATATCTGTACACAGGCTGGCATTGTGGCTGTGCCATGCTTTCTGTACCGCCTCCTGTGGAGTCTCTACTGTACTTCATTTTCTCAGAAGCAAAGTGAGCATTCCTTAAGCCCAGGACGTATCTCCAAAGCTGCGTCAGCTGCATTTTTTCACCGATGTGGAAAGTTAAGCAAGCAAGTAAGGAATAAGGATTGTATGCGACTCGCGGCAGAGAAAACCCTCTCCAAGCAGTCTTCAACTTACAACAGTTCATTTAGTGACAGTTCAAAGTTACATAACTGTAAAAAGTGACTTAGGAGCATTTTTCACACTTATGGCTGTTGCAGCCTCCCCCCCCCCCGCAATCCAGACCCCTGGCAACTGACTCGTATTTACGACAGGGATCATGTGATCCCCTTTTGTGACCTTCTGACATGCAAAGTCCATGGGGGGGGGAGAAGCTGGATTCCCTTAACAACCGGGTCACTAACTGAACGACTGCAGGGATTCGCTTAACGTTGGCAAGAAGGATCTTAAAATGGGGCAAAACTCACTTAACAAATGTCTCACTTACCAACATAAATTTTGGGCCTCATTGGGATCATAAGTCGAGGACTAACCTGTACACTCAGGGGTCAAACTCAGACCGTGTCTAAAATGGCCCCACCTGCACAAACGTGTCCTGTCTGTGAGTGTTCATGGCAAGCAGGCATTGTGCCTTTCAAAAGACTAATAACTGACTGTGGCACTTGAAATGCTTATTGTGTTTGCCAAACAGATTCTGGGTGCTTTAAAAATATTTTCAAATATTTTGCACCTTGATTTTTCCTTGAGGATTTTACAGTTGCTTTTCCAAGTACATTAAAAACCTTCTGCATGCTAAATGTTTCCAAGGGACTGAACTGAAAAGAATTATGCATGAATTTACATGGATTAATATGTTATTAAGCCGCCCGAGAACATTTTCCTTTTTCCGGGTGAAAACCAGTATTTTAAAATCAAGGTGTAATTAATTTAAAAGGTTACTTTTCTTTTGCTGGGGAAGTTGAAAGAGAAAAGCACCTTAATGGCTGAATGCAATCAGAAAGTACAAATAGCATTTTTTTTAAAAAAAAAGAGTTCCGAAATTACATTTTCTCAAACCTTGATGGGAGTCTTCCACACCTCACATACACCCCAGTCCCTCAGGTAGAGAGCAAAGCATGACGTTCACCAGGTTACATTCAAAAGTCCCACCTTTCTTGATCAGAATTCCCAGTTTCTACTGCTTTAAAAATATGAATTCTAATCATCATCTTCTTCTTCAATTTGATTCACAGTCTGGGACTGGTAAACACTTAACAGTCCGGGTCCTAACCATTTCTAAGTTTGCTCTCTTCTTTTCTTCCACCTCCTCCTCATTTATCTCCCTCATTCATCCACTTCTCCTATCCCTCCTCCTCCTCCTCCTCCTCCTCCTCCTCCTCCTCAGGAACAGTTATGAATAATACCCATTTTTTAAATTACATTTATATGCTGCCCTTCTCCGAGACTCAGGGTGGCTTACAATTTTGGGATGCAACCCAATGTGCTCAGCAATAGCCTTCATTCCATTGTATATGCCTGCTTATTACTAAGCGCATTTTTACAAGTCAGCTTATTGCCTCCAACAATCTTGGGTCCTCAGTTTACCTACCCCGAGAGGATGGAAGGCTGAGTCAACCTTGAGCCTGATGGGATTCGAGCCTACAGCAGTTGTAGGCAGCTGGAACTTAAGTGCAGGCAATTAACAGCCTGAGCCACTGGCTCTTCCTCAACTGGCAGAACATCCTACGTAAACCAAGGCAGATTTGCTCTAGATTTCAGCCTTCTCCTGTCCTGAGCAGAAGAGAAATCACCACCCAAGAAGGTCTCAGTCTTTTTAGTAGCTCACCCTTGTTTCCAGACAAAAACTTGCAATGACAATAGATATTCCTTGTTGTCTCTTCCGCTGCCCCATTCAATGTGATTTATAGACCAGCCTAAAATAGGAACCAACTCTTTATTCAATAGAGTCGATAATATATGAGAGATAAATGGCCAGGCCTTGTGCAATATGCTAGAGAAAGGATCTCAGGCGCTAAAGAGACTGCAAAGCCAGCAAACGTTCCCTTCTGGTTGAGCATCAGATTTCATTTTGAACACCACCAGCAATCCAACATGCCCAAGTAGAGCCTTGGTGGTGCAGGCTGTTAAACACCTAGCACTTAGTTCCAGCTGCCTGCAATTAGTGCAGGCTTGAATCCCACCAGGCTCAAGGTTGACTCAGCCTTCCATCCTCTCAGGGTAGGTAAATTGAAGACCCAAGATTGTTGGGGGCAATAAGCTGACTTTGTAAAAATGCCGCTTAGTAATAAGCAGGCAGATACAATGGAATGAAGGCTATTGCTGAGCACATTGGGTTGTGCTCCCCAAAAAATTGTAAGCCGCCCTGAGTCTCTGGAGAAGGGTGGCATATAAATGCAAATTTTAAAAAACAGCCCCAGGAGCCATTGATGAAATTGTGTCTTGCTGCAGACAGAAAACCTTTCAACTGCTGCCTTAAGAGCCTATGCTTCCAAGTTTGCAATTACCCCATTTCATTAATGCAATCATGGGACGGGGCTGCCAGTCACAGCAGCAGTGGGCTACATTTGAAAATTTTTATGGCTTGGTTTAGAGGCACCGTGGGGGCCAAATAAATATCTGTTGGAGAATTTACTTAGAAGGGGTTGCAGAAAGCTAGCAGCCATCTCCTATCAAACTCCCTCTTCACCATTCATCCGAGACACCTATGTCGGTTCCTTGAATTCTAGAGCAGGATCTGGGCCCTTTTCTGGGGGTGGGAGAGCCACTAAGAGGACCTTGAAGCTGAATGTGAAAATGATTAGCTGGTGGAGGCTATCAAATAACCTCAAGGCTCTATGATGCCTGTAGCCCCATGAATTCCAAAGCAAGAAGAGGGAGCTGAACTTTGTTAGAATCCTCCGCTTGCATTCATGCATTTTTCATGTATTTACGCACTGTCCTCCTCAGCTGACGTCTGTTTTGAACTTCACATGAAAGGAATCGGACTAAAGTCCTGCTGAAAGTTGTGCAAACTGTTTGCTGCTCCCACTATTTTTATGCTGCTCTTGATGGGCAGCTTAGGCTGAATGGGGCCCCATAATGAAGAATAATTTTGACAGTCAGCGTTCCAAGAGAGCAGAAGAATGATCACAATAGCAAATTTTGGCAAGAGAATGTTTGGGCTCAATCGTGGTCATAAGTCGAGGACTACCTGAATGGATTGAACAGCAGAGAAACAAGCTTCTGCCGTTGTTTGGGTTGTGCAAACTTGGAGCAACTTTTCTTGGGAATCTTTCCATTGAGGCTGGAACCACAGAGGGGATTTTTACTGTGTTAATGAAATTCCTGAATGATTAAAAAAAAAGTGATAAGGACACAGGGCTGCCGACAGGTGGGAGGAATACAATGCGCAGAGATACAAATTCAGCCTCTGAGAGATAAACCCTCAAGTGGGGTGGCCATTCTGTACTGCTGTGCTCCTCGTAGGCTCTTAAACATTGTGGCTCCCAATGCAGAATTGATGGCATCTGAAACACACATCACTGCTCTGGCACAGCAGCTTCTCCAGAAGATGACACCCAGCTGTACATCCCCACCCCAAACCAGATCAGTGATGCCCTCTCCCTGATGACCCGCTGTCTGGATGCGGTACCGATTTGGATGAGCGGGAACATGCTTCAACTCAACCTGGCCAAGACTGAGTGGCTGTGCATACCGACATCTCGGCCCAGTCAGGATATCCACCTTTGGCCATAGGGGGAGAAGTGTTGCCCCCTGTGCATAGGGCGTGGAATCTGGGGGTCATCCTGGATGTACGGCTCCGGTTGGAGGAGCAGGTGGGAGCCGTCGCCAGGGGGGCCTTTGCCCAACTCCGCCTTGTTCGTCAGCTTCGCCCATTTCTGGACCGAGATGCCCTGCGCAGAGTCACTCATGCCCTTGTCACCTCCAGACTCGACTACTGCAACGCTCTCTATTTAGGACTGCCCTTGCATACCATCCGGAGATTGCAGCTGGTGCAGAACGCGGCCACGCGGGTGGTAATGGGAGTCCCCCAATTCTCCCATATTACCCCCCTCCTGCGCGGCCTGCATTGGTTGCCGGTTGCACTCCGGGTGAGATTCAAGGTTTTGGTTTTAACATACAAAGTCCTACACGACATGGGTCCTCAATACTTAAGGGAGTGACTCCTGCTGATATCGAGTGCCAACCGCCCTGTGCGAGCACACAGGCAGGGACTCCTCGGGGTCCCGTCGGCAAGTCAATGTCGGCTGGCAATCCACCGGCGATGAGCCTATTCTGTCGCAGCCCCTGACCTTTGGAACCAACTACCCCTGGGGCTCCGCCTGGCCCCTGACCTTCTCACCTTCCGCCAAGATCTGAAGACCTGGTTGTTCGACCAATCCGAGCTGTGACCCCTCCCTGGGGGTGGGGTTCTTAAATTATTTTAAATTTTAACTTTGTTAACTATTATTGGGCTTGTGATTGGTTTAATTCTTTTTAATTATTTATAATTGTTACTGTTTTAGTTGTGAGCCACCGAGTCTTGAGATGGGGCAGCATACAAGTCCAAATAATAAATAAATAAATAAATAAATAAATAAATAAATAAATAAATAAATATGAATAGAGGGGTCTATTCGTGCAGCATACAAGTCCAAATAATAAATAAATAAATAAATAAATAAATAAATAAATAAATAAATAAATAAATAAATAAATATGAATAGAGGGGTCTATTCGTGCATAAAGAAGAGCCACTGGAGATTTTGGCCCTTGGATACGAGGTGGCTTTCAACTATAAATGGCATCTTCAACACACTTTGGACCAGTCTGCAGAGTTTAAACTTCCCTTCCAGTGTGTAAAAGAATCCAAAGGATATTTACAAGGCAGAATTGTGGTTTCAAATGGACGGCATGTTCTCTCCCAGAAGGGGATATTAGGATATTGAGATAAGATGTTGAGGATGCTTCACTGAATTATTGGAGCAGATGCAGAAAATATTCCATCGAATGCATCGTTCAGAGTCCCAAAAGGCCGCCTTTCTTGAAGTTTTCAGTCTTGGTCTCCGTTTATTAGAAAATAAAACCTTGCATTTCTAGAGCAACACAATAGAATCGACTTTAACATAGGATGATTTGAATGTTGAGTAACTTTGGGTCAAAGTCATCCACCACACAGACGCAGCTGAAGAAGGCAACTTCTGTGAAATAGGTTGTTTTGCACGATCATTTCTTGTCAGTGTGTTTTAGCAATGCAACCCCTAAAAGCTTCTCTTGGATGAGCCCCACCAAAACAAAGCAACGGATTGCAACACGAAGGGGAGGCCTTCCGGCATGCATCCTTTGAATGCTTGTTTTGGGTATTGATTAGCTAATTTGTTAGCTAGCTTACTAATTTACGAACGCCGCCCAGAGTCACTTGCTTCGTGAGGTGCAGAGACGTAACTTTGTGAGCTGTACAAATTTGACCAATAAATAAATATATCCGAAGACAAGATCTGCCCTCTGGTCATTCTGAGCCAAGGCAACCTTAGGCCAGCCCTCTTCGAATCAGATGCGCGCAGTGCCAGGAGCGGACAGAACCACCTGGATTTCTAGGCTATGGCTGGCTGATCTGAGACTTATTTATTTATTTATTTTTATTTTGTCAAAAGCTTACAATAGAAATAAGAATAAGAATAAATAAATAATAAATAAGAACAAGCATACATTTCCTCGTGTCCACGGCTGACACACACCCACAGCCGCAGAATCTCTTTGCATCGCCAGGTCTTTGCAGGGTTTGGGGGCTGGATTTTGAGACCATTAAAATCATCATCATAAAATAATAAAAAATCCGGGCTTCTGGTCACCTTGCCTGGCGCTTGCCTGCCATCTAGTGGCCGAGGCCATGTTGGCAGCACCGCGTCTGGCCAGCCTAATTCAATCCAGGCATTAATTAATTACATGCATGCAATTAATTGCTCTAATTAAAGCTCCTTTTTGGAACTCTGTCGTTCGCAGCCCATCAGGCGCACTCCTCTCCAGCAGGGGGGGTCGGCTGCCAGTAGACCCATTTCCGACCGTATCTTAGCCGCAGAAGGAATCCCAACGGACTGCGGCCATGCCCGCTTCCAACATGGCCGCCCTTTCACGCTCTCTCTCTCTCTCTCTCTCTCCTTCCTCCCTCCCAACGAGCGGAAGTCTCCCCCAAAACTTCCGCCCGGCGGCGGCCATTTGGCGAGCGTCGTCGGAAGGAGCGTCCTTTTGCCCTTCTTCAAGATGGCCACAGACGCCTCTCTGACCCACTCTGGGGCGGAAGGGGCGCGCACTCCACGTGAGACGGGCGAACCAATGGCGGGGCGGGAAGGGCGGACGTCCCTCCCCTAGCCAAGCCGCCACTTCCGGGAAGGCCGCTGCGGCATCGGGAGAAGGACGGGCGACGGGAGGTGAGTCGAAGGCGGCAGCATCGGCAAGGCCAGTGCTTCCCCGGCCTCGGGAGGCCTGCGGCTCGTCTCCTCTCCGCCCCGCTGGTCAATGGGAGGGAGGGATGGCGGCGGGCCTACCTTGCAGGGATGTTGTTGGTGGGGGGGTCCCGGTGGGGGGGGCAGACATGGCGGCGGCTGCCCCCCGGCCTCAGTTTCCCTCTGAAGCCCAGGCGCTTCCCGGGTTTCTAACTCTGGGCCTAGGGAAACTGAGACAGCGGTGCCCCCCCAAAAAAGATCCCTGGGCAGCAACCCCCGTCTACGCTCCCGCCCCCCCCCGGAAGCGTCCAGGAGCTCCTGGAAAGAGCAGGGCAGACACCACCGTGGGGTGGGATAGATGGCCTCCCAGGATCCGTGCCGGGCTATTTTGCCCACCTGAGGCGGCTTCCAAAGGTCGTCCCTGCAGCTTAGGGGCGTTTTTGTACTTCCCCCTCTTGAGCACGTGGAAGGTTTGACTAACTGGATGGATGGGGGGCCACCAGGAGATCTTCCGGAAGTCTTTGGGCAAATTAAGGATCAGCCTGGATGAGGGGGGGAGATGCTTTATGCTCCAAACAGAACTTTTTTTCCTTTTAAATCATTTTCTGTGCAACGAAGCTCAGCTGCTCCTTTGCTTCTTTGGATGGCAACTCACAAAACGGCCTTGATGAAGACCGTGGGGACGGTGGGCGACCGAAAGTGGCACAGAGACCCCCATGTGGGCAGTGCTGACCGATTGGTTCCCTGAATCGGAGGTCACATGGGGAGCAGCTGCCCATAAAGTCACCAGGAGTAGGACATGATTAAAGGGTTAAAACAACAACAGTTTGTACATCTCATGGGTTTTATTACTGTTTTACTTCAGTGATTGCATCACTTTAGATATGCTAAACAAACAAATAACCAGGCAGCAAAGCAGCCGTTGTCTATTAAAGAACCACGGACGGTTTTGTTTAAAAACTTAACTGGGATGCTACCCATCAGAAGGGCAACACCCTGACTTTCTCTCTGAGTTGCCTTGCCTGTTGCCATGATTGTAAGGGGAAGAGGCCGTGCACATGCCTGGAGGCCCACACAGGGAGGCAATACACTCTTTGTGACATCACCCAGTGTTGACTCGGCATTTGCCGGTTTGCTGTCAAGGACGGATAACTGCATAACTAGACCATGGAGTGAAATACTTCGCCTCCTCTTGCCGCCTTCTTCCCTGGGCAGCTGCGCCCTTTTATTTCAAAAAGTCCAGAGGACTCGGAAGACTCTGCTCTTTCTTGAGACAGAAAGGGTCTCACTTTTTTCAAAAATGGATTATTAACGTAGCCTCGTACATGCCTGCTCAGGTGTAAGTTACATAAAGCTAGAGCTGAAAAAGAGAACAATATTCTAAGTTTGCCTAGCAGCGAGCATACTAGATTTAAAACCAAATTATTATTGAATGTTTGATTAAAAAAACAGTGAGTCTTGTTGAAATGGCCTATTCAGCCGGCCGTTCTTGTTCAGGAATTATTTCCTATCTCTCCCTCTGACAGGAGGGTTCCTTTTATCTCAATTACCACCAGGCTCCGTGTAATCTTATCTGTGAGAGGCATTCGTGTTTCTGTTCTTTCTGTTAAAAATATTGCAGTTCGAACAACATTGCAGGCATGGGGACATCTATAAATGGCTGTTGATTTTCTCCGTTTCATGTGAAATGCGTGTTCTGCGAATATTCCACCAGCTGGACTTTGTCTAAAACTATATTGGGGACCGTTGGTTCCTTCTCAGCGAGAGGATGCTAAGCCACTTACGTGCAGGGCCCAATTCTGTGTCTCCTATTCTAAGAATCAGCTTGATGGCATCTTTTAGGCATCCTGGGGCAGCCTTGAAAAGCCAAGTCGGATTGCATTTGATTTATAATTGGATGGGAGATTAGTAGGAAATCCTTGGGCAGGAAGCTGCAAAACAGTATTCCAGGGGAAGTTTATGTGCCGGGCATGAGGTCCTCCGGGGTCGAGGATCCCAGAGTTTGTGGACTTCAACTCCCAGAATCCTCCAGCGAGCCAGGCCTACAAAGCAAGGCTGCCTGACCTTGGGCACTTCTAAGACTCGAGGGCTTCACTCCCGGATGGCCAAGCTTGGGCACCCCTGCTTCCCATCCTCTCACTGTCTACAGCTCTGATTGCCTGCAACCCAAATTGTGGTGTTCTGCAACTTGGCTGAGTTTCCTGCTCCTTTTCTGGGTTGGGCAAAGGCACAAACTAGGTGGTAATGGCCTTCTTCCCTGTTGTTGTGGTTGCAGGCAGTTATTGCCATTGACTTGGTTCCCACAGCCATGCTGGCGGCAAGGTTTGTGTGCCTTCGGGCTCTCCCCGGCAGCAGCCTGTGCTCTGCCGTCGCTCGGATTTCGCCCACCGTGAGAAACTCCTCTCTACAGACCAAGCAATGGCTCAGGCAGCCTTACCAGGTACGTCTCTCCAGAATCTCACCCTCCCTTCACTGTTCTCCGGTTTGCTTTCATGCAGAAGTCCTCGGTGCAACACAGGCTGACCTTGAACCAGCTGTAAGCGGGGTCGGCCTAGGAGGGAGAGGGACCGCCAGGAACTCTGCCCTGGAGGGGTAAAAATCAAAGGGAGGAGCAGAGAAAGGTGGTGCTGGTGACCCAACTCCCCCGCTCAGCCAAGTTACAAAGCCTCCCAGCCACTGTCAACGTTTAGTGCTGATTCCTCCAGAATCTGGGGAGTTTCTCAGGCAGGCCAGTCAGAGCATCACCCTTGAAAAAGGATCCTTGGCCTGATCCGGTTCTCCTTGCAGGGGCCAGGAGACATCTCCCTCCCTCTCTCTCTCCCCTCCCTCCTCTCTCTCTCTCTCCCCCTCCCTCCCTCTCTCCCCCTCCCTCCCTTCTGGCCTCCTGGTTGCTGATGATGCCTTGCTGCTTTGCTTTGACTCCTAGGGCTATTCCTCCAGGGTCCGGACAGGGATACGCCAAAGGAAAATGGGTCAGGAAGTGAAAGAAGCAGCCTTCGAACCCTCCATGGAGACGGCCTTTAAAAGTAGGTGCCCATGTGTGTCTGTGTGGGCCTTGACTCTGCCAGGACCAGGGCAGGCCTGAGCCAGGAGGGCCCTGGGTTTCCCCACCCTGGCGGTCCTGATCTCCAGCTGAATGACAGGCAAACTGATCGCAGGTCCAGCCTTAGCCTTGGGCAGCATTCAGAGCCGAAGCAGGGGGAGGTACTTGGCGTGGGCATCCCTCTTTTCCGAGGAGGAGGAGCCCACGGTCCTTTCATGGGGTGTGCCAGAGAGGGAGAGTGTTTGGTTTTCAGGCAAAAAACACACACACACACACACAAGAAAACCTCAATAAAATTGGCCCTGGGTGAAAACCTTTGGGGCATTGCCTCGGTGCAACCCTTCCCTAAGGAGAGAAACCACTTCTGGCTCATTGCTCTCTTCTCTTTTGTATCAGTTCACCAGACAGGACGATGGATCGTGGCCGGGGGAGCTGCTGTCGGTCTCGGCGCTCTCTGTTATTATGGGCTGGGCATGTCCAATGAAGTCGGCGCCCTGGAAAAAGCTGTGTAAGCCATTTGTTTTCAACAGGAGCCATTTGTAGGGCGTCTCTGGGCCCACCGGGAACCTCGGCAGATACGGAGCTGTTTGGCAGCCTGATAGCTGCCGTTATAGGTTCCCATCCCAGCTAGGAGTCCACAAGGGAGAAAACGTGGCCTGTTCATCTCGCAATTAAAGCAATTGCAGTAGAAATCAATGTATGGATAGCTGTGAGCACAGGCTGGAGAAATGCAGGGGAAGGTGATTTGTGACTCGGACCCCAGCAATCCTCTATTTTTAAAGATCCGCTTAAATTACTTTGAGGGGGGGAGGAGAAACACCCCACAGGGCTGCGTATTGATTGAATCATTATGCCAAGAACTGAGTTTGCTGAGTGGAAAAACTTTGGCAGACTAAAAACAAACAAACCTTGATGAAGGGAGTCCCGCTTGGCACACTGGCTTGTTCAGCAGGTGATGAGCGGAGGTCCTGAAGGGGCTTTTTCAGAAGGCAGCTGGGCTCCATTTTCCCTTGGGAAGGTTTGGCTTCTCACAGGCAAGAAGCTTTCCAAGGAACAAACCCCAAGGAAGCCCGACTGCCTTTCGGAAAAGGCCCCCTGGGTGGTGGAGAACCACCGTGGACCTACGGCTGGAAGGCGCTTCATGGGTGCCAGGGTTGCCACCCTATTCTTACTCCAAAGATGGACCTGGCCCCAGATTTACCTCAGGAAGAGCGAGAGCCAGAGAAGGGGCTGCGGAAGAGACACCTTGCATCTTCTGGGTCTTTCTTTTTGCTTGTAGGAATATCCCCAAATTCACTTTATTTTGCACAACTTATTGCAGCTTTCCACTTAAGTGGGGAGGGCTTCCGCCCCTCGGAGGGCAGTTGGGGGTGAGGCCCAGGCCTTGTGCTTTAAAAGAGAGGCCTGCCAGGATGCTGGGGGGCATGTGCAGAGTGTGCCTTTCCTTGCCTGGGGATGAGCAACCCAGGTTGTTTGCAAGGCTCCCCTGTGGCTGTTTGGGACCTTTGCTGGCTCTTTCCAGCCCTTCAGGCACTGCCCAGGGCAGCCTTCTCCGAGGGCCTGGAGGAAGAGGCGGCTGCTCGAATGGCTCCCGGGGGAGGGAGGGGCGTCCCCGGGTGCTCTGGGCTGAAGGGGCTGGCTGGCCCTGGCATGATCCCTCCCCCCCCCTTCCCTTCCCTTCGAGTCCCAGCCTGTGACTGCAGATGGTCCTCGACTTACAACAGTTCATCTAGTGACCGCTCGGAGTTTCCACAGTTCTGGAAAAACCAACATGACCGTTTCCCATACAGCCGTTGCAGCGGCCCCTGGGGTCACCGGATCAAAATTCAGATGCTTGGCAACTGGTTCCCACTGAATGATGGTCGCAGTGTCTGCACGGGGGGGGGGTGTCTCCCGGGTGAGAGGAGCTGGGCCCTCGTGTGTGTGTGTGTGTGTGTGTGTGTGTGTGTGTAGGGAGGGTTTTCCTGATTCCCTTGGGCTCCCTGTGCCTTTTCCCTCCAGGATTTGGCCTCAGTATGTGAAGGACCGCATCCGCTCCACCTACATGTACTTTGCCGGGAGTGTGGGCCTGACCGCCTTGTCCGCCGTGGCCGTCAGCCGAACCCCCGCCCTGATGGGGCTGATGATGAAGGGCTCCTGGCTGGTAAGGCCTCCGCCTCCTCTCCCAGCCCTCCTCCCATCCTGGGCACGGGGGTGTGTGGGGGAAGCACCCCAGGTGTGGCAGGTGCAGAGGCTGCCAGGGAAGGCTTGGCGGGGGGGCAGTGGCTGGGAGGGGGAGCCTAGGGGACAATCCCTTCCAAAGCGCCTGCCGCAGGAGAGGCCCCCAGAGCTGGGCAAAGCCCCAAAGGAGGCGCCTCCTGGCAGCCTTAGTGAGAGGCCCCGTTCCCTCCACAGGCCATCGGAACCACCTTTGCCGCGATGATCGGAGCTGGCATGCTGGTCCGGTCCATAGACTACGAAGAGAGCCCCTTCCCCAAACACGCGGCCTGGATGCTGCATGCAGGTAGTCTGGCCTCCCTGGGGCTTTCTTTAAAAAATACACTCGGCTGGCCCCCCTGATGCCTTTGTGGGGGGGACCCTTGCAGGGGCCCTCCTGTGCTTTGCCCTCTTGTTTTTTTAAAAAAAGAAAAAGACTTTTGCTGAAGAAGGGACTGTTAGGATATATGCAGAGTAACCCTTGTGTAGCAAGGATATGCACATTGAAGCGTTGGGAGAACAGTTATGAATAAATACACAGCCACACAGAGACACACCAAATTGTGTTAATGTTCACTCGAAGAAATAGCACAGTATAAATGATCAGTCTAGTTCATACACGTTTTAACAGTCCAGCAGTCTCCAGTTATAAAGTTTTCTTACCCTTTTCATGTCTTTTACAGCAGACAAAATATCAAACCATAATACAACAGATAATCTTCGATATCAACAGAATATCAAAGTAAACAGAGTTAGTCAGCATCAGTCCGTATTCTGTCAGAGAGAAAGTCAATATCAGCATCAAGAAAGATCTTCAGTGGGAGAGGGAGTTAAACCATGATCTATAGCTCCCTCTTATGGCAACTTGCAGCATATTCAGCCAACCAGAACACAGCATAATTCATTACAGCATTTTTCCTTAAAGCTACAGACATTTATATTTGTGCTTTATATATTGTCACCCCAACTACGTTATGTACATATACATAACAGGGACCTCCGCCAACGTAGCTTGTTGGGTCAGCAGCCTTGGAAGAGGCAGGGAGGGCTGGAGCCATGGCATCCCGCTCTGTTCAAGGAGAGGCACAGCCACCCCCTGAACCACAGTTGGGGAAGAGCCACTTGTCTCGGGCAATTGGCAGCTGGGCTGCATTGCTTCAGCATCTTCCCCCGCAAGCGTCTCTGCCCCCGTGCAACGTGGAGGACCCTCAGTAGGAGAGAAGGTGTAAGGGGGGAAGTTTAAAGCAGTGGGGGGAAGTGCTGGCTTTGGGACTCCAGGCATCGGGTTCCACACGTCCCCAGTGCCCTGTGGGGCCTTTCCTCTGGAGCTGCTCTGCCCTGCAGGTCACGGTTCTCCGCAAGGGGCTTTTTTCTCTCTCCAAGAGGCAACTGGCCTTTTTGTTTTTCCTTTGAAGGCGTTTCACTTCTCCTCCAAGAAGCTTCTTCAGTTCCCCACCATCCACTCAGAGCAGAAGAAGCTTCTTGGAGGAGAAGCGAAACGCCTTCAAAGGAAAAACAAAAGAAAGTCCGGTTGTCTCTTGGAAGGAGAGAGAGAAAAAAAGCCCCTCATTCCACTTAACTATATTCTTTTCTTGCACTCTTTTTTTCCTCCTCCTCCCCCCCCCTTCTCACCAGGTGTGATGGGGGCGGTGGTGGCTCCGCTGACCCTCCTGGGTGGCCCCCTCCTCATCCGGGCTGCCTGGTACACGGCCGGCATCGTGGGGGGCCTCTCCGCCGTGGCCATGTGCGCCCCGAGTGAGAAGTTCCTGAACATGGGAGCCCCGTTGGGCCTGGGCCTGGGCCTGGTGCTCGTCTCCTCCGTGGGTAAGCGGACCGGCTCCCCTGGGGGGAGGAGGGAGGGGCCAAGAAGTGGCTGGGCTCGGGGGGGGTCAGACACGGTCGGAGTGCAGAGGAGGTCCTTAACCTCCGTGGCCAAGCGAGGCCCTTGTGAAGGGCGCCAGACCTGGGCAGTTGTTGGGTTCCTTCCTGGCCTTTCCTGCCTCGGGCGTTAAGTGAATCGCAAGTGAGTCGTTCCGTGGATCCGGCTTCTCCCATCGGGAGGGGTGTGAACGGGGATCCCCTCAACCCAGGAGGCTGCAGCTGCGGGAGGCCAGCTGGATTTTGCCCGGGGCCTGGATTTTGATCCTGTGTCTCTGGGGAGGCTGCGGCCATTGTAAGTGCGGGGACTGGTTCTTGAGCCCCTTTTTCTGGTGCTGTTGTAACTTCAAACCGTTGATAAGCGGCACTTGTAAGTTAAGGACTGTCAGTGTGTCCCCACTGGAGTCCAGCAGAGCCAGCTGGATGAGGAGCCTCCCATGTTGCGCTGGCCCTGGAAACGGGGATGTTGCGGCCCTTCCCTCGCTCGGCTGCTGCAGCCATTCCCCAGGGTCCCGGGATCAGAGTGGAGATGCTTGGCCACCAGCAGGTCCTTGTGATCCTCCTTGGGGTCCTTTTGACAAGCAGAGTCAGCGGGGAAGCCAGCTTGCATCACTTCACAGCTGCATTCAAGAGTCAGGGCAAGGAAAGTCATAGAAAGGGGGCAAAATGAACAAGATGCCCCCCTTGGCAATGGAGGCTCCCTTGTGGGCGTCAGTCAAGGACCCCAGCAATGAGCTTCCCGGGTTTGGTCGGGGCTCATTGCTGGGGGTCCTTGACTGACACCCACAAGGGAGCCTCCATTGCCGAGGTCACTCGCCTGGAATATAATCCCCACCCCTTGGCGGGGGGTGGGGTATATGGGAAAGGCACGTTCCCCCCCCCGACTGTGTTCCTGCCTGGGTGTCTTTCCCCAGGGTCCATGTTCCTGCCTCCGACCTCCGTCTTGGGCGCCGGCATGTATTCCGTGGCCATCTATGGGGGGCTGGTGCTTTTCAGCCTCTTCCTGCTTCACGACACCCAGCATGTGATCCGACGGGCGGAGAACCAGCCGTACCAGGTGGTCGGAGTGAGGAAGTACGACCCCATCAACGCGTAAGTGTTGCTGCTCACGAGCGGAGCCTCCTCAGGTGGGGCTGAGGCTGTTCATCATCATCATCACCACCACCCTCACTCCCATTAGAAACGCAGCCCCCATTGAAACCAGGAAGTCTGAAATACCTTTTGTGGGCATGTGACCAGTTATACAGAATATCAGGGATGGGAGGGACCCTGGAGGTCTTCTAGTCCAGCCCCCTGCTCAAGTAGGAGACCTTCTCCCATTTTCAGACGAATGGCTGTCTAGTGTCTCCTTGAAAGCCTCCAGAGCTGGAGCTCCCAGGACTTTGTTCCACTGGGGAATGGTTTTTTTGTTTTAATTCATATTTATATGCCGCCCTTCTCCGGAGACTCAGGGTGGCTTACAATCTTTGGAGCACAACCCAATGTGCTCAGCAATAGCCTTCATTCCATTGTATATGCCTGCTTATTATTACTAAGCAGCATTTTTACAAAGTCAGCTTATTGCCTCCAACAATCTTGGGTCCTCAGTTTACCTACCCCAAGAGGATGGAAGGCTGAGTCAACCTTGAGCCTGGTGGGATTCGAGCCTACAGTAATTGCAGGCAGCTGGAATTAAGTGCTAGGCATTTAACAGCCTGCACCACCAAGGCTCTTAACTGTCAGGAAGTTTCTCTCTCATTTCAGGTTGCTTCCCGTTCCTTTCGTTTCCATCCACCATTTCTGGTCTTGCCTTCTGGTGCTTAACCCTTTGCATTTCAGCCTGGTTAATAAGGCCTGTGGAAAAGCCTAGATGCTTTTTAAGTAGGATTGTGTCAAAACGTTTCAAATGTAAATCAGCCACTGACTGTCCCAATGGGGTGTCCCAGGTTCTTCCCCATCACAGCATTTCTGCATAGGAGGCAGAATTTTTTTCTAAGTTTTGAGAGGTTTCTTTGTAATAGCTTGTGGTGAACCTCTTGCCTGCCTACTAATGATTGCTATTAATGCACTAATGATCATTTATTAATTTAGTAATAATTGCACATTCACGATCGTTCAAAAGGCAGCCTGTAATTGGTTAAAATTTAAAGCCAACTCAAACCCAGCCTATTCTGTCTTTAAATCCAGTATGGACTGTTAAATGGAGGGTTAACTGCATTATCTCTCAACCTTGGCAATTGGAAGATGTGTGAGTGCCAGCTGGGGAATTCTGGGAGTTGAAGCCCACATGCCTTCATGCTGCCTTGCTTGAGAAACTCTGGGTTTACTGCATTAATGTGGAAACAATAGCCTGTCTCGTTCGTATTTTATCTGTCTCTCTGCCTAGCTAGATGTCTAGCTATGTATTAAATTTATACACTGCCCATCTGAGTAGTTTACAGCTTAAAAAAAATGCATAGATTGGTCTTGTTCAACTTTGGCAACCTTAAGATGTGTGAACTTCAACTCCCAGAACTCCACAACCAGCAGTCTAGACTGGTCTAGGTCAGTAACTTTCAGGTAGGTTTTCAGAGCTGAAAGAAAACGAATGGGCAAATCGGCTAGTAAAAATAATATTTATTTATTTATTTTATTTTATTCATATTTATATGCCGCCCTTCTCCGAAGACTCAGGGTGGCTTACAATTTTTGGGATACAACCCAATGTGCTCAGCAATAGCCTTCCTTCCATTGTATATGCCTGCTTATTACTAAGCGGCATTTTTACAAAGTCA
Source organism: Naja naja (assembly GCA_009733165.1). Lineage (NCBI taxonomy): Eukaryota > Metazoa > Chordata > Lepidosauria > Squamata > Elapidae > Naja > Naja naja. The sequence goes on from CM019151.1 coordinate 95,510,624, forward strand.
GCTTATTGCCCCCAACAATCTTGGGTCCTCAGTTTACCTACCCGAGAGGATGGAAGGCTGAGTCAACCTTGAGCCTGGTGGGATTCCAGCCTGCACTAATTGCAGGCAGCTGGAACTAAGTGCTAGGCGTTTAACAGCCTGCACCACCAAGGCTCTACTTGGGCATGTTGGATTGCTGGTGGTGTTCAAAATGAAATCTGATGCACAACCAGGAATACGTTGACTTAATGCGCGAAAGAAGCGTTAAAGGGCTTTAGTTGAAAAAATACAGAACACTTCAACAGCCTAACACTCAAATAAATGCTAGTTGGCTGAACTCTGTCCAAGGAATCTCCTTGTCTCCTCCCTTCCAGGTGCATGGGCATTTATATGGACACCCTCAACATCTTCATCCGAGTGGCCACCATGCTTGCTGGTGGTGGCGGCAGGAAGAAATAGAGGCAGCTGCGCTGACCAGACTGTTTCTCTGCTTAGTGCAAACTCGAATAAAACATTTGTTGCATCCAAGCAGCTTTCATGTAGAAGTTTGATACTCTAAGCCCTCAGTCTCGAAATTCCTCTTGGTCCGCATGGCCCAGAGGCTCCCAGTTGTAATTTGTACAGCATCCAATGGTAACTAGTTTGCATGTACCACTCAAATCACTTTGCTGGGGTTGGAGAGGTTTTTGAAATGGAAAAGAAGGTTCGTTTTCAGTAGATCTATCCTTCTAGCACTTGCTAAGTTTGCTTCTCCTTTCCAAAGAGGACTCCCTGCCACTTTGCCAGGCCTGGAAGTCCGTTTATGCTGTTTAGCAAGGGTTGGATTCAGCTGTGGATTCAGAAACTATAAAGTTATTATTTCAGCAGAAAACCAGGGAGCTGGTTTTCCAAGCGTAGTTGCTACCTGCCATTGGTTTGCTTTGGAAGAGACCTCGGGGTGGAAATTCGATGCAGCAAGGAATGGTGGGAGAGGAGCAAAGAATTATTTCTGTCCGGGGCCATTTTCTGCCCCAAAGTCAGGATGGGCTCTCCAGCCACGTTTTCTCTTCAAATCCTAGCCTCCGGCTGGCCCTTCCAAAGATCACAGGATAGGGATTGGTAAGAGAATCTTAAGCAGGACTCTTTATTTGATTCCAGAATTAGAGGCTGGGGAAAAAGCAGTTGTACATAAATCTACAAGGCAGAAAATAAATACAAAATGGTGTGAAGCTCCCGGCTTCTGTAATACTCTCTTTCACAGCAGTTCCGTAATGTATAGTGTCAATCTGTGCTATCAGGTCTGACTAAATAAAAGTCCTTGCACAATCATTTGTGAGTCTTTCTGTCTTTGACACACTACAGCACAAGCTTCTTTTGAGATCCATTGGGAGAGACACACAGCTTCCAAAATTGCTCACCGACAGGGCCACGTTAGTGGATACCACCAGATTAGAAAACATTGCCCTGTTGATAGTCTGATTAAGTGATGGATGTAATACAGCTAAATAAACCGTAGCAAGATCGAGATGTAACGAGACCCAAGTGCAATAGTCTCACTGTCTTGGATAAAATTTCCGCTGCCGTTTGTGTCGTGTGCAGAATGACTTAAATTGGCTTACAAAATGAGCAGTCTATAAATGGAACTAACAAGGGGCCTCCCATCTATTGTGGAAACAGAATTTTGTGTGTTGGCCCTTTTGATACACCCCCAAAATGGCTGGTGGGTATCGTTTTGCTGCCTTGCTAAAAAATAATAATAATCTACAGTTAAAAAAGCAAAGCCCGAGTTCAGAAATGTGAGTAGGGCTCTTATCAATTGAACATAGTATGTGGATCCCCACAGCCTTGATTCTTTAGAACAGAATAGAATTCTTTTTTATTGGGCAAGTGTGATTGGACACACAAGGAATTTGTCTTGGTGTAAATGCTCTCAGTGTACATAAAAGAAAAGATACATACGTCAAGAGTCAAGAATCATCAGGTGCAACACGTAATAATAGTCATAGGGTCCAATAAGCAATTGAATCATACTAGGAAACAGTCAATAAAAATCGTAAGGATACAAGCGACAAAGTTACGGTCACACAGTCACAGGTGGGAGGGGATGGGAGATAAGGAGTAATGAGAAGATGAATAATAATAACAGTGCAGACTTTGTAAATAGTTGGACAGTGTTGAGGGAAATACTTGTTTAGCCGAGGGGTGGCGCTTTACTTGGGTCTTGCAGAAAGAGCCTAAAGAATGGAAGAAACTGCAGCACAGGTAGTCCTCGGTTTACGACCACAATTGAGGCCCAAACGTCTGTTGCTAAGTGTGACATTAAGTGAGGTTTTGCCTCATTTTACGACCTTGTTAAGTGAATCACTGCACTCAAGTTAGTAACAGTTTTTCAGGGACCCTCATCCTCTTGGCTGCTCTTCTCGGCACTCTTCCCAGAGTCTCAGCAACTTTTCGTGGTGACCCAAACTGGATGGAGGCTTTGTAAAGCACTGCCAATGCTTCCCGTGAGCCTGATTCCCTCCCTCTTTTTAACGCAGCCCAGGATCGCAGAGTTTTGTGTTGCACGAAGGGTTTGCCAGTTGAGGGCTGTGCACTTTCCCAAGTCATAAATTTTACAACTTGTCCCTGAAGCAGAGTCCAACTGGATGGAACGTGAACTCTCGGCTCCAAAGTTCCCTTCGCGGTGACATTTTTGGCACATCTCCAGCTCCGAGTAGAAGGACAATGGGTTGGCCCTCTCCCTGTTCTAACCCCCATATAAAGAAAGGCTCAATCGGAAAGAAAGGCTCTTTCCTCCAATTGCAGTCCAGTGAGGTTTTACACGCCATACGCCGCACATAAAGGGGTTAAAACATCTCCGGTTTCCTCTGAGGGACAGGAGTTCCCACATTAGCTGAAATCATGAGGATCTGGAAGGTGTTTGCGTTGCTGCTCATCCTGGTTCTTTGCCTTGGGACTTTCTCAGCTGATGGTGCAGGTAAGCGGTTGGCTCCACCACGTTTCCTTCCTTTGATTTTCCAAAGGACTGGCAAGCCGAATTGAGAAGTGAATTGGATTCATTTGGCATGCTGGTGCCAATAGTTCCCCGAATGGGAATGATGTAACGTCACAAATTATGTACTCAAGTTTTGGGGGAAAAAATGCTTTCAACGTTAGAAAAAAGGTTTTCAAAAATCTGGATTTCAGTTGCACACGATTGTGTTAGTTATACACAACTAGAGATTAATTTCTATTTGTAATAGATGGTACTCAGTGGCAGGATTCAAATAGTTTAACAACCAGTTCTCTGCCCGAATCCCACCACTGATTGTACTGTTGGAGCTGTTAAATGTTTTACATTGCACTTTGAATTAACATATCTTTTGTTGCAACTTTGATGTATTAGAAAACCCTTGGAGCACAATATTGGAGCAACGTTTTAAAAGCAAGTACAATGGGCATTAATGGGTATCAAAGATCTGAGTTTTAGTTGTGGCTGGAAATATCAAGCAAGGGAAAATTCGCATACGGACAGTCCTTCACTTATAACCACAATTGGGACTGGGACTTCAGTTGCGAAGCGAGATGATTGTTAGTGAAACACATCCTCCTCTTTTCTCCTTTGTTCCTCCTCCCCCTCCTCCTCTTCCTCCTTTATTGGATTCTATTATTATCATTATTCTTATTCCGTAGGGTCAAGAATGAGAAAAAAATGCTTGTGCAAAACGAAGAAACACCTGCCTGTGATGGAGAGAAGTATGTTTGCTGTCTGTTTTTAATCAGCATAAATGCAGATAAACCTCCTTGGGTTAGAAGTTTGAATGCTTTGAGTAGTTTTTGAAATAACTGCTTTGGACCCCAGGTGACCTCAATACCTCCCCCTCCCAAATCATTAAAGCAGCCCCCTTTTTTCAAGCTTCCCAGCAAGTCTGAGAAAAGATACTTCAAGAGACGCAATAGTTTTAATGCATTTATTTTCCAACCTATACCATAATTTGCCCATGTCCGGCTGGTTCGCCAGCTTCACCCGTTTCTGGACCGAGATGCCCTGCGTACAGTCACTCATGCCCTTATCACCTCCAGACTCGACTACTGCAATGCTCTCTATTTAGGACTGCCCTTGAATACCATCCAGAGATTGCAGCTGGTGCAGAATGCGGCCGCCGCGCGGGTGGTGATGGGAGTTTCCCGATTCTCCCATATTACCCCGCCTCCTGCGCGACCTGCACTGGTTGCCGGTTGTGCTCCGGGTGAGATTCAAAGTTCTAGTTTTAACATTCAAAGTCCTACATGACATGGGTCCGGGATATTTACAGGAGCGACTCCTGCCAATATTGAGTGCCAACCGCCCTGTATGATCACACAGGCAGGGGCTTCTCGGGGTTCCATCAGCAAGTCAATGTCGGCTGGCGGTCCCCCGGGGATGAGCCTATTCTGTGGTGGTTCCCACCCTATGGAACCAGCTACCCCTGGGGCTCTGTCTGGCCCCAGACCTCCGCACTTTCCGCCACGACTTGAAGACCTGGTTATTTGACCAAGCCGGGCTATGATGACCTTCGGGGGGGGGAGAGGGATTTTTAAATTAATTTTAACAATGGATAAATATTGGGCTTGATTTGTTTAGTTCTCTTTTAATCTATTTAATGTTGATGTCTGTTTTTAGTTGTGAGCCCCCCCGAGTCTTCGGAGATGGGGCGGCATACAAGTCCAATAAATAAATAAATAATCAGACAGGTGGCTGTCCAGACTCTTCTTAAATTGATTTTATTTGGGCTTGTTGGTTTAATTTGTTTTTAAAGTATTGTTGTATTTTTAGTTGTGAGCCGCCCCGAGTCCTTTTGGAGAGGCGCATACAAGTCTAATTATTAAATTAAATTAAATTAAATTAAATTAAATTAAATTAAAAGCCTCCAGTGATGGAGCACCCACAACTTCTGGAGGGAAGCTGTTCCACTGGTTGATTGTTCTCCCTGTTAGGAAGTTTCTCCATAGTTCTCAGTTGCTTCTCTCCTTGGTCAGTTTCCATCCGTCATTTCATTTCCTCCATATAGCCATTCCAGACAGGTGGCTGCCCAGTCTCTCTTCTTAAAAGACCTGGATGTTTCTTCTGCTTGGTGTCAAGCTCAGGGGGAAAGAGGGTCTGTTTTAAGGAGCAGCAGATGTAATGTCAGATGGTCCACATGTGAAGGCCCAATCAAATGGATGCATTCTCAACCAATGGGTGTCACCTGCTTGGCGCTTAGATGTGTGTTAATAGCCTTGGGGAGGGGGGTGTTGCTTTTAGCCTGGTTGTGTGCCTACACAGGGATTCTAGACTGATCCCTCTTTTAACTCTGCCCCATGTTCTGTCATGGGTATCTGAAACCCCAGCCTATTCTACATTTAGTGTTACCCGGCAACACTTTTGTCTCTGTTGTGTCAGATGTCAGCTGGTAGAAGCCCAAACTGAACTATCTAGAAACAACTTTCGTTTGAAGGGGACAACTGTCTTACACTGAAAAATGGTCATCCTCTCCCTCTTGATTTCTTCCTGGATGGTTCTGCAGTTTAGCCTGGCTTTGGTCAGGTTGAGGTTGTCTGGAAGTCAGTCTGTAATCCTCCACCAACATAGAACGTTAGGCTGGTACTTGGGGCATCCTGGGCATCCTTCATTTGTGGATCTCCTGGGTTAATCCTGGGTGGAGACTTCCCTCTCCGTTTAGCCTGCCTTGCAGATTTGTTGAGATAATAAAATAGGAAGAATATTTTGTACCCTGCGTTGGTTTTCTAGGGATGTAAGTACAAAGGAAGAGAGGAATGCGTTAACAAGGTGGGTGGATGGGTAGATGGCTGAATGGAGAGATGGAGAGAGAGAGATACATAGACAGACAGATATGCAGAAAGATAGATAATCATAGGTGATAGATAATTATACACACACACACATAGAGGGGGGAGTAGATAGATGGATAAATAGATGGATAAATAGATGGATAGATAGGTAGGTAGATAGATTTTTAATATGATTCTTGAAAGCTATTAATTGGTAGATATTTATGCATGTGACATTATTTCAATTCAGCCTATTCTCTCTTTTTCCCCATTTTGTCTTACAGAGATTGTCGGACAGCACAAGAAATGTTTCTGTAAACCTCATAAGGAAAGGAAATCGTCCCATCATGTTTTTGTTCCTGGGCCCCTGCCTCAGGTGTGAAGGGAAGGCTTAGACAAATACACAGCATCAGCTGCAAATGAGCCTCTTCTTGTTGTTGTCATTATTCTGGACTGTCGTGATTTTGGCTTCCATCAAGAGTTTGTTCCTTCCTGAGAGGTGTCAGTTTGGGGGAAACGGTGTACAGAGAGGGAGGCTACAATCCTCCGAAATATAACCCAGTTGCCAAGCCATTAGAAATGGACCATGGGAGCCCTGGGGTGATGTGACCATCGTCATCAGATATGTGCAAGACCTGATCGTAGGTTACTTGTTTCAGCCCCATCATAACTTTGGATGGTTGCTAAATGAATGGTTGTAAGTTGAGGACTACCTGGTGCATCTCTGATTCCAAGCTGAGCTACTTGACTCTTCTTTAACTTGGAAGCCTTGAGCCCAGCTTCCCTTGGGGGAGGGAGATCAGCCCTGCCTTCAGTGCTGGGAAAGACCCCTTAACCCTTCCGCCCCCCTGCCCATTTTGATGGGGGCTCCTGAGAGCAGCGGGGGGAGTTTAAAGTGGGCTAAGAATCATTGGCAGAAAGACATTCAAAGTTCAAAGCAGACATCAGCACCATAAAAGATTCCCAACTTAGGACTAGCCAAATTCTATCTGCTCTCATAATGTTAATTTGCACATTTCCTGCACAGTGTGTGGGCGTGCATTGTGTGTGTGTGTGTGTGTGTGTGTATAGCACTAGCAATGGCAATTTATATACCGCTTCACAGTGCTTTCCAGCCTTCTCTAAGCGGTTTATAGAGTCAGCCTATCACCCCCAACAATCTGGATCCTCATTTTACCAACCTCGGAAGGACAGAAGGCTGAGTCAACCTTTTGCTATGAGAATCGAACTGCCAAATTGCAGCCGGCAGTACTGCATTCTAACCACTGCGCCACCACAGCTACACACACACACACGGTATATATATTTCAGTTAGAAATTTTGTAGGACACATATATATATCCTGGAATATACAGATGATAGAAACATACATAGATAGATGAGAGATAGGTGAGAGAGAGAGAGATGATATATATTCCGTAAAATTTCCAACTGAAACACCTACATGCACAGAGAAGTATTGCCAGCTAGATAATCTTTTTATATACTAAAAAAATGGACATAACTATTGTACAAGAGTTTCCTTGAGTAATCAACTATATTTGACACTAAGCCATATAGTCCTTCAGAGATTTAAGCGTCTCAGTGCCACCTTACATCATGCTTTCTCATCTTCTATCTTTTTGTACGTCCTCACTGGGATTTTTCAATAACATTACATAAAAAAGGGTGAACTCTGAGTTTTGACAAGTGTTAAAAGCAATAGCACTTCAGGTTGTTGCATCTTTTTTGAGTGGAATTTTCTTTCTTCCAGAATTCTCAGAGCAATCGCAAGTACATAAGTACATAATTGAAAGAAAAGATCCAACCTTCCGTATTAGTCTTTTTCTCTGGAAGTTTCTGGTTTGGATCATTCACAATTTTGTTTAAGCCCACCCTTGTTTTCTGATCTGATGGGAGGAGGAAGGGGGGGGAGGGAGAGGAGGGAGGGGGGTGTTTTGGGACTTTGGAATTGGATAGGTCTAGTTTAATGCAAAGAAGGGGGTCAGTGTTCCAATATTTGAAGGACTGCCACAAAGAAGAGGCAAGACAAGAAGCAACGGATGGAAACTCATCAAGTAGAAAAGCCACCTGGAACTATAAGAGAATTTTCCTGACACTGAGAACAATGAATCAGTGGAATGACTTGTCTCTAGAAGTTGTAGGTGCTCCAACACTGGAGATTTTTAAGAAGAGGTTGGGCAACTGTCTGTCTGAAGGGGTAGAGGGTCTCTGGCATGAGCAAAGGTTTGGGCTAGAAGTCCTCCAGGGTCCCTTCCAATGTCCTTATTCTGTTAAGGTCTGGTCCGATTTGCATCTCTGAGTCAACGTAGTGAGGTGTTCCGAGTAAACCTTCTAGGAAGAACAGGGTTAATGAGGGGCTTTAATGCCTCAGCATCTCTTTCTACTATTAAATGCAACCGTCAATGCTTTCTAATAACCTCCCCCTCCCTCCTTCCCCTGCCCTGGGCCCACCCCGGCCCCTCTTGAATCTGCATCAATCTCGTGCCACCACAAAATCAAGCTGTCTGCCTCTGGTCACTCAGTGGTTCCTATTAGCTCAGGACGACCTAATTCCTCTATTTACACTTTGGCGAGGTGGACAGATGGTGCTGGGCTTCTGAGAAGGATTAGCAGGCATCACGGAAGGTTCTTATCCACTCCGAGCCAGAAGGGGTATTTAAATAAATAAATAAAAAACAGGAACACTAATCTTTTGCCCCTGACAATATTAAATGCATAAGGAAATAGAGGTGGAACAGTGGGCTAAGGGGCAACGTCTGCTCTGCAATTCTTGTTTTCTGTCATGATTTTAGACCGGTCCTTCAACAATGGCTGATGGAGGACCGTGTTGTTCTCTCTTCTTCTTCCTCGCTTGCCTCTAGGTCAACATTTTTCAATCGTGACAACTTTAAGAGGTGTGGACTTCAACTCCCACAATCAACATCCTTTCCAACTCATTTCTGAATCAGTCTTATTATTGTTGTTGTTTTTGTAAAAATAGCATCTACACACACATTTACTTTCCCATTCAATTTCTCCTACAGCGTGCATTTTGAACACGTTTCTTCCTCAAATATGCATTTTTTTTCTATCTTAATTTCCCTGAAATATCACTTTTTGTCCTGATTTGTTACTGAACTGTAGAGAATTTAGGGAAGTGTATGGCCCAGAGCATTTCACTTCTAAAGCGACTGGAGCTGATGGATTGACTCTTCGTGACCACACAATGTTTTCTGCATACAAGCCACACTTCCTGGTGACAGGACCACAGACCATTAGAATTATTCCCTAATAGGGTTTCTAACTGGAGGCTGGTGCTGAGGTCACCATTGTCTTGTGTGTGACTCCCATCCACTAAAATATATTTATCTTAGGGCCAAGAACATTCCAGAAAGCCTTTGATTAAAAAAAGTAGATTTATGTAAGAATCTTTCCGATGATTTCCGTTAAACACATATTTAGATTAACAGTTTGTCAGTTATATTTTCAAAATAAAAAGACAGTTTAGATTGCCCTGTTTACCTGGGATTCCCCTGATTCAGTAAGATTTTGTGGTTAAATAGGAAAAATAAAATCAATTTAGCCATCTGTGAAGATGTTTTCTCTCCAAACTATAAATTCCAGAATAAGTTGACTTCATGTCTTGATGAATTTAAAGAATGGGTTTATCTCAATCATGACTGATTCCAAAATATCAATTTCTTTTTAAAAAACAATAGAAAGCCAAAAATGAAATTAGCAATACGAGCCTTCTTTAAATCATCATTGAAGAGATGAATTTGGATTTGTGGTGTGTCCTTACAGCTCTCTGTGCTAATTGAACGCTTTGTTGTCTTTTCAGTGAAGGATTAAAGTTAAAAAAGGATCTCCTTATTAACAAAATAATTCTAAAAACTAAGCCTCTTGATCAGTCCTGGACTGACTGCCTTTATTCCACATTCGATGTATTAATTTCCTGATCCTGGAAAACAAAATGTTAGGTACGGCTGCTAATTCAAGAATATCAAGATGAAATCCATGTAATCCTGAGAAATGACTCCTTGGGTGTTTTGGCAAGGGGAGGGGGGAAATGCAGAACACCCTGGGAGTTGTTAACATTTTATTTATTTATTTAGAAGGGGTGTGGGAGGCGTTGGGAACAAGAGAAACGAAAGCACCAGGGGAAAAAAAGATAAATTAAGGATGATCCAACTTGCCTTTGGGATCTGGAGTTGTTTCTTTGGACAATAGCAAGCACGCTGCTAAGCTGACCCTGTTCCAAGGTGGAAAGATGCTGAGTGCTTGCAAACAAATCTCCCATTGCTGGCAGAATAATTGGACTAATTAAGTGGGAGGCAGGAACGCCTTTCGATGCCTCCAAAACTAAGTCGGGTCATCTTCTTAACCTCTTAGCAACTATTCCTGCCGCTCTGCCAGATTCCTCATCCCCTCAACTTCTGAAGAAGGTTTCGAGCAGGGACTTGGGAGGGTATTTCTCCTCAACGCCCCCCCTTCCCCCCAATTAAGAGGAAACGGATCCTCTCTCTTTGGTGGGGGTGGAAATGAAGAGAGAACGCGGTTTGCCAACCTCCTTATTTCTCAACCTGGTGCACGTTTGCCTGGGTAAGTAGAGCCAAATCTCTCCAAACTACGCAGGTTGCAATCGGGGCAAAGGTTTGAGATTTGGAGGTCTTCCTGCTAATGGCGACTTTCAACTCAAGAATGGCATAAACAGTAAGGCGATCTTGCTCATTCCCTTCTTTTCTTTTCTTTTCTTTTCTTCCTTTTGGCCGTTGAGGTATTTGCAACCTGAAATGGGCTATGTAAAAAAATTAAGGATGGAATGGTACCTAATGGGTCTTTCCTCTCTTTCTTTCCCCTCCTTTGGGCTCTGCTCTTCTCTTGCAGCAAGTAAGTAATTGTTTTCTTAAAGGTTTGGGGGTAAGCAACCCTTTAAAAGCCAGGAGGCATTGTTTAGATCGCTTAGGAATTGCCTGGAGGCTGAATGGACTATGGTGCCCTTGTGCAGTTCAGGGGGATTCAGTGAATTCTGACTAGCAAACATTTTGGGGGGATAGATTATGTCTCCCTTATTTCCTTCCCTGTGCCTGACATCGGTTTGAATTTAAAACATGGCAGATTCATAGTGCAAGTGATTTCTTGAGATGTTCAGAGTTTTCTCAGATTCAAATGCTTGAATTAGACCTGCAGACCTGAGGGGTTAAATTGGGCTTTGTGCACAGAAGAAAAGAAGTCCATTCACTAACTTTCCACTTACTGAATGTTTCTCCCTTGAATTCTGTTTTCTCTTAACTTACAGTTCAGGCAAATTACGCACCCTATTTCTTTGACAATGGAGCCAGCAGCAGTAATGGGAATATGGCCCTCTTCAGCCTCTCAGAAGATACAGCTGTGGGTCAGTGTTGTGCTCTTGTCCTCTCTGTGTGATTAAAAAGGTTTTGTTTCTGCACCGTATTGTTGGGACTGTAATGGCATCCTCTGTGAGCTGGATCCTCCTGGTATTTGATGCTATTTTATTGATTCATCCTGACTATCCTTCGGGAAGTCACTCATGAAGATTTTCCTTCCTTTGTCATCCCCCAATGACACTTCTGAGTTAGACTGGACTGAAATTCATGTCAGAAGTTTCCAGGGTGGACTGAAGACACAACTTCCTGGTCCTACTCCAATACTTTGACATCTACCCCATACTGGGTTTGCTAACAGCTTCCAGAATTCATAGGCTAGATTCATAGACAAGAGATTTGATGCCAATCTAGGAAAGAATTATAGAGTTATTTGTTCTCTTGCCTTCTAGACTGAAGATCCTTTGATGGTGGCCAATTGAGGTAGTCTATCATTTTGTCTCTGCCCAATACTAACAATTTACATTATCTTTCAATGCAGTCGTTCATAAGTTTGTGATTTCTGGAGTATGGTTATTGCTGGGATTCACACACTGTTTTGTGGAACAACCCATCCTGATCTGAATAAATTATTGTAGAAGTCTTTTCCAGTTTTCATATCAGAATGTCTGGCTTCAGATATGGTGCTAAAACCCAACCAGACTGATCATTCTGAACCTCATACATGACTCCAGTCTTTCTTTATTTCTTCTGGATATATTAGAGGAAGTTTAAGAGGGTTTTTTTGCTAAATATTAGGGCTGTGTGAAGTTTCAGAAAAATGCTTCATTTAGATAAAGCTTCAAACAAAGCATTTTTTTCCAAATGTACTCCATGAAGCACTGGCTGTTTCTTGGCTTTTCTTCCCATCCAGAAGGTATCTCCCAGGCTTGGAGGGTCCAACTATGACATGTAAAAATCTTCTTCTGGATAGCTCCCTCCGCTGAGGCTGGCCAGTTTTATGGAAAAGCTTCTTCCATGCCCCTGAGTTCTTCTAACTATTCTCCACTGTCCTCATTTTAGAGGGACACAGATGGAGGAGGACATTTTCTTTTCTCTCTCAGTGACCACCTATTATCAGGCGGTCGAGTGTGAGAAAGGAATGAAGGACCTTTTTTAGGAAGTGCTGCAAGGAAAAAAAAAGTGGGAAAGATCATTTTCCGACAGGGTTAGCAAAAGTGCTTCCAGGCTGAGAGATCATAAAGATTTCCCAGCCTGGAGATCACTCAGCCTGGAGATCCCTCAGCCTGGAGATCCCTCAGCCTGGAGATCCCTCAGCATGAAGGACTTCCAGCTGGATCATGCCTTCAGTGGAGTCAGTTTGCGTGTCTCCTAATGTCTCACAACAAAGACATCTGAGGAATCCATGTGGCTTTGTCACAGGGAATTGGATGTGCTTCTTCATGTTGACAAGGTAAACTGGGGTCTAAACATCTATAGAGTTTTTCAATCATCCAGATCACGGTTATCCCAGAAGGGCTTTTCCAAAAGGCAACTGGACGTTCTTGTGGGTTTTTTTTCTTCTTCTTTGAAAACATTTAACTTCTCATCCAAGAAGTTTCTTCCATTCAGGGTCTAAATTGCTTCACTGAAGTGTAACTTCATACAGGTGTAAATTCATGGAGAATGCCGTGATTTCTGCCATAGTCATGCAGTTGACTCTGGAACAAAGAGCAAAGCATTTTCTTGCAGTGGTGAGTCTTCTTCAAGTCAAGCTTACATGGATATTTGGTTTTCCTGACCACAATGTAGAAACCTTTTTGGAAGTGGCTTGTTCTTACCTTCCAACCAATGGAACAGAAGTTGCCCTCGGAAGTTGTGGGAGCGCCATCACTTGAGACTTTCAAGAAGAGATTGGACTGCCATTTGTCAAAAATGGTGTAGGGTCTCCTGCTTGGGCAGGGGGTTGGACTAGATGACCTACAAGGTCCCTTCCAACTCTGATTATCTGTTATCTGTTATCTTCTTCTCAAGGCTGAGAGAGAATGTTTGAGCCAAAGACACCCAGTTGGGTTTGTCCCTAAGGGAGGACTAGAATTTCCATTCATCCTGGCTTCTAGCCTGACACCTTTAATTATTACACCAACCTTTACCTTCTTCTGGGCTTCAAAGCCATTCCTAGCCATCAGACGCTGTCAGTCTCTACTTACCATTTATTAGTCTCTGGTGCCAGAAGGTAGAATGGCTCTGTGTCCACATTCTGGACATAGAGGACCACTGGGGTGAAAGAGGGGTCCAAGAGGCTGTCTCCATTGAGATTCAACAGCTCGGTCTCTCAACAGAGGGGGAGGGAAATGACACCACAAGTCGTTTCCCCTGTTTACAACATAGTCCTTTTGGCAGTCCCAAGAAGGCTCCCATTTGCACTATTTGCACTATTGAGGTGACCCCAAGGACACAGATAAACCTCCAAGTGGCCTCAATGACTCAGAAAGGGAGCCAATGACCAACTGTCCACAAGGGATATAAATCCTTCCGTCCTCCGCCATCCAGTCAGAACTGAAGAAGCTTCTTGGATGAGAAGCGAAATGTCTTCAAGGAAAGAACAAAGTCCAGTTGCCTCTCGAAAAAGCACCTTTGGGACAACACAGAATGGTCTTTTTCCAAACAGAAAGGCAGGAAGGTGTACATGTTGTACACCTCCTAGAAAAATAATCTCATATGAACGAGGTTTGGCAACCCAGTTTTGATATCCTTTAATGTGGTAGGAGAAAAACCTTTTTGAGTTGAGGAATTTCAGTAGAAGCCAGGCAGGCAGCTTCTGGGAAAAGACGTAGGTGGTGCAAAGCTACTGGTTTCTCAGCCTGTGGTGGTCTACATTTTATTTCCAAGATGGAAGGACCTGTAGATTCTAAAACCTCTTTATGCATTTCTTCCACCCTTTATTGGTTCCTTTATAGCTGGCTATATTGGGAATGTGGGTGGATTTACACCTTGGTTAAGTTTCAATGCCATTAAATCTTCATTGATGGACAAGGGAGGAAAGTTCTCTGCTCCATTGGTGAAGATTCTTTTGTGAACATTTTTCTCCAAGAGTCTCGCTTGGACTCATAAAGATAAGCCTTCATTTTAGTTTTCTCTTCTTTTCAGCAAGAGCTGCCAAGGATAGATTTTAATTGGTGTTAATTCCATGCTGGAAAATGTTCTCAGAGTGTTAATGATATGGAGAGTCAGTGACGAGAGGGTGTAAAAATTATCAGCCAGACACCGTCTGATCTAGGATAGAAATAGAAACCAACCTCTCCAGTTTGATTAACATTTTGATTGCAGGCAACAGGCCTAGCATCAAATCATCTGCAGGAGGTCACCTCAGAAGAACCAGTGGATTCCATTGGGCTGTAACTGAAGAACAATGCCCCTTTTTTAAAAAAAAGAGGTCATGCAGATTAACCTTTCATCTTCTCCAGTAGTTTTCATCACACTACTAAGCAAACCCCTTCAATGCAGTGAAGGTAAAATATTTCCCCTTCCCTGTGAGTTTTAGGATCAATCAATCAGAATAGAGCTGGAAGGGACCTTGAAGGTCTTCTAGTCCAATCCCCTACTCAAGCAGGAGGCCCTAAACCATTTCAGACAAGTGGCTGTCCAGTCTCTTCTTGAAAGCTTCCAGTGATGGAGCCCCCACAACATCTGGAGGCAAGTAGTTCCAATGGTTAATTGTTCTCGCTGTCAGGAAACGTCTCCTTAGTCCCAGGTTGCTTCTCTGCTTGGTTAGCTTCCATTCATTGTTTCCTGTCTTGCGTTTTGGTGCTTTGGAGAATTGTTTGACCCCCTCCTCTCTGTGGAAGCCCCTCAAATATTGGAAGATGCTATCATGTCACCCCTAGTCCTTCTTTTCTCTAGATTGGCCATACCAAGTTCCTGCAACTGTTCTTCATATCTTTTAGTCTCTAGACTTTTCTTTAATCATCTAAGTTGCTCTTCTCTGCACTTTTCCCAAAGTCTCAACATCTTTTTTTGTAATGTGGTGACCAAAGCTAGATGCAGTATTCCAGGTGTGGCCTTACTAAGGCTTTATAAAGCGGTACTAATACTTTACGTGACTTTGATTCTATGCTTTTGTCTTTCCCCACTGTGGTGTTACAGATCCCACTAGCCACCCACAAGTTCCCCAAAACCTCTTACAAGCACCAAATGTGCTATCCCTGTTGCCAGTTCCGATTTTGTTTTTGTTTTTATCACCTCTGTTTTGGGGGATATAAACATTACCCAGTGATTCATGCACCCTCAGATGGTGCCAGAATACTGGAAGGAAGGACAAATTTAACATCAGCCCAGCTCTGGATGACTTAACACTGCCTGTTTCTTTAACTAGGGGCAGATTGAAAACAACTTCATGGGAAAGTAGCAGAGAAAAAATGTGTTGAGAGGATATTTTTGTGGTGTGGTCAGGTGTAAGTATTGAAAGGTCCTTGAATTTCCCAATAAATGGACAAATTCAGTTCTTTTAAAAAAAATCTTATTTCTATAAGTCATACTTATAACACTGGGTTTTTTAAAATTAAGATTGTCTGATGGTTATGAGGGGTTCACTTTGGCTTCATGTTCACCCCATAATCTTCTTTCCTGCTTGGCATCAGGAAACATGCTGAAGGTTCGGATTAGATATCAATAAAAGAGAATATCTGTAGTTGAGGGTTGACATGAAGGCTCCTTGGTGCTCTCTGAGCTTGGTTGTTTTCTTGCAGATGTTTCATGACCCATCTAAGTAATATCATCAGTGTTGGTTAGGATTAGGATCACCACATTAGGATTAGAATTTTATAGAGCCATGTCCATCATTTGTCTTGGAGAGAAGACCTTGCGTTTCACCCTATATTTTTTTCCTTCATCTCTACGTGATTGAACAGCTCAACTAATTGCTGTGAGGGCCAAACTGAGAGTGAGTCTAAAAAGCATCTCACCATGCTTGATCTACAGTTTTTGGTACAAACCTCAATTTATCTCCTACAGCATTTTTCTGCCCCCATAACAATGAGGTTCTGAAACCTTCCTTTGCCAACTGAAAGTAAATTATGCCTAGATCATTTGGACGGAAGAGTCTTTGGACACAGACCTTCTCCAGAGCTTTAGGTGACCACAAGGAGTTTATCACTTCAATTGGGCTCAATCATCTGGGAGATAATTTCCTACAAAGACACCTTGTCCTGTTCCTCTCATTTTGAATGTCCTGATCCAGCTTTATTTTTACTCAAGTGTTGTTGTTTTTAAAAAATAATGGGTAATTCCAAATCGAGCCATTAGAAGGCAAGAGCAGGAGAATCAGTGTGGTGCTCAAGTGCTCAAGATTCAGACTGTCACCCCAGAGATGCAGGTTGAAATTTACTCTGAGGTATGAAAGCTCACTCTCTCAGTCCAGCCTATCTCAATTAATTATTGCTGCAAGTAAAACTGTGAGGAATGAGTTCCACCTTTAGTTCCATCCAAATACTAACCAGCCCTGGCCCTGCTTAGCTTTTCTGAGTCAAGTTCAGTTGGTCGATGGAAGCAGGGAAGGCACTTTGGTGTAGGGACTAAGGCTACAAAGCAGGAGACTCTTGAGTTCTAGTCCCACCCTAGATAGAAAGCCAGCTGGGTGGCCTTGGGCTGGCCACCCTCTCTCAGCCCTAGGAAGGAGGCAATGGCCAACCCTTCTGAAATCTTGCCCAAAAAACCCTGCAGAGATTTTTTTTTTCAGAGAGTTGCCAGGAGTCAAATCAGCCTCGATGGCACAGAAACATGCACCTGGTCAGTTAAGTGCTACAGAAGTCATCCAAAATAGATGGAGAACTTCAGAACTGACTTTCAGATGATGGACGTTACAAATTAGTGGTTAGCATAATTCCCATAATAGCTGCCTTAACAATACAACAATCATGTCAACTCTTTAACAAAAACATTTGAAAAACCATTGAGAAGCTGTACAATATATATATATATCAAAAACTCTTACTGTTGTAGGTACGCATGTTTATACCCTAAATGGAACAGACCCAGAAGGAGATCCGGTGACCTATGGTATAACCTTTGAGGCAGGAGCCAGAAAATACTTTGCTGTGGATGAAAACTATGGAAATGTTACCCTGATTGCAGAGCTTGATCGAGAGGTACAGGCCAGGAGGATCTGTTTCAAAATCTTATTTTCCCACAGCTTCAGGAGTGACCTTGGTGTGAATTAAGCTATTTAACATTCAAAAAGGGATGGAGCTGAGAAAAATCAGATGATTAGAGCCGAGAATTCTTTCTCCCTGTTGCACTCATAGGCCTTATTCCTGCTCAGTCTGTCTCCAGTCTCAGGCGGTTCAGGCCAAATGTACACTTGTTGCTAAAATAAATATTTGAATGTCTGTGATCAGTTCTAGAAGCCTGGTGGGCGTTCTCACTTCAATGGCTCTCCACAGGTTGAATCTGTGATAAGCATCGTCAGGTCTCATTTATGACAAATATTTGGGTTATTTTTCATGGCTGCCTCCTTTTGTGGAGGTAGGGTTAGGATTAGTTTGGTCACAACAGGCTCTTTGAAGTTACAGCAGCACTAAACACACACCCTTGCAGCATTTCCCCTGGCCACATGATCAAAATTCAGGTGCTAGGCAACTGACTCATATTTATGATGGTTGCAAGGTCCCGGGATCGTATGTTTACGACCTTCTGACATGCAAAGTTAAAGGAGAAGCCAGATTCTCTGAACCATGTTATCTTAGCTTAACAACTGCAATGTTTCCCTTACCAACTGGGGCAAGAAAAGTCACAAAATGGGGCAAAGCTCACTCAACGAATGTCTCACTTAACAACAGACATGTCGGTCTCAATTGTGGTCGTAAGTCAAGGACTACCCATATGGAGACATCTGCTTAGACTAGGGGAGCCCTGTTGAACCGGTCCTGGGGAGACCCTCAGGCCTGGCTGTTGTGAGTTTACACCATAGCATTTAACCTGTGGGGCTGCATTGCCTATTTTCTTATTAAACCCAAAGCAAAGAGAAATCAGGGGTTTGTGTGTTATAAACCATTGCTAAAATGCACCCTTCTTGACATCCTCAGACCCAGGATGAGATTGAAGTCCTCGTTAATATTTCCGACGGCTTAAGCACGGTGAGTATATCAGTAGAAAGGTGCTTTCAACTGATTACAGGTGTTTTGTTCCATAGAAAATATGCTTCACACCACACTTTAGCTGAGGTATTTTTGCACTGAATTCTCTAAAATCTCAGAAATCTTCCAGACTTTGCTGCCTGATCCAAAACTCCTCTAAGACATTTGTGTGTTTTGCTATTGAGCTATTCTCTCCTTTAAAAGCAAATGTGCAGACTTTTTTTTAAAGCCATTGATTTGAATTTTTCTCATTTGTTCTGAACATAATGCACTTCCTTGAATGTAACCAATAACACTTTCGGAAGGCTCATTGCTGTTACTATCCCGGTCGCTTAAATCTCCAGGGTGTATTTTTCCATCTTTATACTGCTGTCCTTTGTTACCACTGTATTTCTTTCATCCATTAACAGTAGACTAGGATGCAACAAGCAAACAAGCATGCACAGGACTGTGTGTCAGTCCCACTGCCTGGCTGAACTGTTCCCATGTTCAACTTTAGGTGGCTGAGAAGGTCAGAATCGTTATAACAGATGCAAATGATGAGAGACCAGAATTTATCAACACGCCTTACATCGTTCAAGTCCAAGAGGTTGGTGGGTTTTGCTTAGACTCTTGGGTAGCTGGAATGATGAAGCTTCATGAGGGACAAAGCTATAACACTGATATAATAGCCTGTTTGGTGTAGTGGTAAGTTGTTGGTCTAGAAACCAGGAGATTATGAGTTCTGGTCTTGTCATAGCCATGAAATCCAGCTGGATGACATTGGAGCAGTTGCTCTCTCTCTCTCTCAGCCCAACCAACCTCATCGGGTTATTAGAAAGCAGGTATGTCCACTGCCTTGAATTATATATAACAAAAGTGGGGGGAGGGGATAGAGATAGGAATAGTGGGAGGGTGAGGAGGAGGAGCTGTGTGATTGGATTTGTATTAAGCAACATATACATGTATTTGAGAAGGTTCAGTTCTACAGGTCATTTCTGTCAAATGTTACGTCATTATCATGTTTGATTTTTCTTGGAAATTTACAATGGACAGGTTGATTTCCTACTTGTTTTGTGTCTCCTTTCATCACTGTGAAGGTAGTGGGGGTGGAGAAGACATTACATTCCTTGTACTTCTTGGCTGGTTTCCTCTCAGTAGGACCTCTCGTGGTCTCCTTCTCCAGTACACTCTTACTTAGGTAGTGCAGTCTTCTCCTTAGTTGGTCGCTTCTTCTCGCCTACTTTTTCTCCGGCCCCTCCACCTTTGGTCACTACCTTCTTCCATGCCACCCCTTGCTATTGCCGTTCTTGCTTTCAAGCCTAATTCAACTCTGTTTCTGGATTTTCAGAACACGCCGGTTGGGAGCAGCATCTTCAAAATCGAAGCCGTGGACAGAGACACAGGCTCAGGAGGCAGCATTAACTATTTTCTGCAGGTAAAGCTGCAGTTAAGACACGGAGTCTTTGGGGTCTTTGGTTTTTATTCCACTTAGAAGGTGACCAACCATTCTGGATGGCTCACGGGTTTTAAAAAGTAAGGAACGAAGAGATCAGAAGAAACGGGTTGTGCGCCTCTGGGAGAAACAAATGCACAACTTTGTGCTTGTGATGCTCTACCCCTGGGAGGACAGCAGGGGTGGGATTCTACCAGTTTGCACCTAATCACTAGAACCGGTTGTTAACATTCTAAGCAGTTCAGAGAACCAGTTGTTAGAAGAAATTACTGGCCTAATCCTGTAAGGAAGGCAGGAAGGAAACATTCTGGTGTTGCTTACAGAAACTGCCTCTCTGTTAACCCTTATTACATTCTTGGCAGGACTAAACTTCCTGTCTTTGGAATTTTTCTGGAGTTTTTTTCCCCTCTTTTGCTGGTACTTTGCTTATGTGGAGTGACCATTGAAAAAAGTGACTTATGACCATATTCACACTTACGACTGTTGCATTTTCTCCACAGTCATGAGAGGCCAGGCGAGGAGATGCGTGCCTCGATGTGAGTGATGTTGAGTTGGCCATGCCCAGCCAGTAACATGACCACCAAGCCATGTCCACTCAGTCACATGACCACCAAGCTATGCCCATCAACTAAGCCACGCCCACAGAATCGGTTGTTAAAAAATTTGAATCCCACCCCTGGAGGACAGCCCGTTTTGAATGATTATTAGAATAATATCAGGGAGGAAACCAGAGAGATGCTATTCTAGAGAGGAAGCGCCAGGAGAGAGAGAGAGAGAGGGAGGAAGGGAGGTCGGTCGGGATAGAAGGGACGCAGCTCCTAAAGTTGACTTTTCTGTTCAGGAGCTGAGCTCCTTTCATTCTGACGTAAGAGCAGAGTGTGTGTCTGAAAACACAGGAGTATCTTGTGGATGCATGGCGGTTAGAGGTGGCCTTTCCCCCCACTTGTGGACCCTAAAAGGACCCCCCCTCCTTCACCCTCAAACTAACCTCTATGGACCTCACCCCATTCCTAAAGGGTCTGGAAGGGGTGTGCATAAGTGCAGAATCGTGCCTGCCATCCCTGTCCTATTGTCCCCATTTATTTGTGCCCATTTCCTGTATTTATATTTATGTTTATTATCTTGTAAGCTATTGACAGATAAATAAATAAAAATAAATAAAAAATAATGGATCACTACAAATCTAGGTTCCTGGCTTCAGGTTTTTCAAAAGAAAAGGTAAATTGCAAGGCTTTTGCAGTTTTTACTCATACAAATCCCTCTGTTCTTCCTTCCTTCCTTCCTTCCTTCCTTCCTTCCTTCATTCATTCATTCATTCATTCATTCATTCAAGGTAGGAAGGTAAAGAGGTAAAGAAGAGCCAAACTGATTTTTTTTCCTTTTGCCTGATGTGGGGATGAAAGAATTTTTATTATTTTTAGCCCTGGAGCAGCTCACATGTACTGTTTTTAGTGATGGGGGAGGAGTATTTTTGAATGAGGGGCCACCGAGATGAGTTTATTCGCTACCAAAACTAAAAATCCAAATAAAATAAAGTTGGGTGTTATCTAAACTAGTAGAATTTACAAGATAAAAACAAAATCTCCGGGCAGAATAATGTTTCTTGCCTAATTTGAAGTCTTGGAAAATTTCAAGAAACCAATTACTGTAGCATCAGAGTAGATCTAGGACAACTGATCAAGTAGCTTCTTTTGAAAGCACACAGATTTAAGGAGGATTAAATGTAATCTCCTTAATAGGAGCAGCACATAAGCCAAGCCCAATTTTGTTCATGGCCAAGACAGAGTGGGAGATGCTTCATTCTTTCTCAAAAGAGTCTCCAGGCAGGATTCTGGGTTTTCATTCTTTTTCTGTTCAAGCAGGGTCCTCCTCACCAGCTCATCCTGATGTTTAAGTTCATATTTTATTTTCTGAGGTTTCTACTACCACCTTAGGAGGTCTCTGCTTCTTTGAAACATTTTGAAAAATGCTGTTTTGTTTTGCTTAACACTGAGTGTGATTTTCTTACCTTTTTGCTGGTTGTATTGTAGGTTAAATTTAAAATCAGAATTACTATGTTGTGTTGTATCTTGCTTTGTTTTTGATGAGCTGAGCAGGAATAGAAGGGGAAAATTCTAAAATTAGGAAATCCGTGTTTTAATACATAAACAATGGGCGCAGTCCTCTGTCACCAAAAAGTCCTTGTACATGGAAAATTAACTGGTGGGATAAGGCATGTAAAGCAGTGTTTTCCCTCTAATGTTCCCCATAAATACCCAGGAATGTTGAAATGAGTTTTGAACTTGTCATTTAAGAAAAGATTAGGGATTTAAGTTTGGATTAGATATGCAAGCGTTTTCCACCTTCTTCTGTTTCTTCTATTATATTTGAAAGAAAATAAAAAATTCGCCCAACTGAAAATTGTCCCTTTTGAATCTCAGGGTGCTTGAAGAACACTTGAAGGCTACACAGCTTTCTTTTCACTGTTAGAGCCAAATTATGATTGGCAGAATTCTGTGAATACAAGTGGACAATGAAGGAATCCAAGGTCACCAATCCTTTCTTCCTACTGTAGATCTTAGAAAAACTGGCCAGGGTGTTGGGGATCCACACAAGCATTAGGAAAAGGACAGCAAAAAGGACTGGTAAACATTGGTTGGTTGGTGTCTATGGAGATTCTCAGTCATCCAGCTCATGGTTGTCCCAAAGAAGAAGAACTGAAGAAGCTTCTTGGATGAGAAGCAAAAAGTTTTTGTTGAAAAACAAAGAAAGTCCAGCTGCCTTTTGAAAAAGCACCACCTTTGGGGAATTCAGTTGGTTCCATAAATGGAAGGCTCTCTCTGCAGCTTACAAAGCACCCTTGAACTCTCAATTGCCACAGTGTAAACTTCCGTTTCCTCTCTCCTGCAGAAGAAAATAACATGCCTTGCATCTGATGTAGTGGAGAGCAGTGAAAGAATGGTGGAACATGTCCCACTTCCTGATCTTGGGATTTACGTACCTGCTTTTTGCAAAATAGAAGATTGGCAGGGTAGAAATGGTCAATGTTTCATCCCAGAGGGCATTGCCAAATCATTTCTCTTTGGCTGTCCAAAATGACTGTGTTAATGATGTCCTTGAAAGTCAAGTTCAACTTGAGAGAGTCTTACCTTGAAAAAGGTCAGAGTCCCTCAACTTCAAAAGGAGACATCACTGGCTCCTTCTGTGCAAAACCAGTTGACTATAGCCAGTGCAATATTATCTTTCTTTCTTTCTCTCTCTCTTTCTCCCTTCCTTCTTTCTTTCCTTCTTTGTTTCTTTCTTTCCCATGTTTCTTTCTTCCAGAATATCCATACAAATAAATTTACCATAGATCGTCATAGTGGCGTCCTTCGCATCAAAACAGGGATCAACCTTGACTATGAAAAAGCAAGAACTTTTTTCGTGACTGCAGTGGCTAAGGTAAAATATATTCCTCAAAGGGCCAAATGCGTAATGGTATAAACCAGATCTGCAGATCATGGGAAATGGTACAATTTCTATTGATAAACTGGTGATTCTGGATCTTTTTCATCCTTGAACTTCTGTAAACTTTCTGATCTAGACAAGTCAGTCAAAGGACACCAGCTTGAGAAAACTTGCCTTAAACTTGTACATTTCTGTTAGCAACAAAGATGGTCACATTCAGTTTTTGGGGAAGGGACTCAGTGGCCAACATCTTCTGTAAGAGCTCCTGTCTTACAACTGGACACCAGCATGATCCCTGCTGATATTTGAGAAGTTCCTAAAGATCTGATTTTTCCAAGGAACATTTGAGACTAAGCGAAGAGAAAGGGATGGTCGGTGCTGTTTGTATGAGTATAACCTATTGATCCTATGCTGTATCAATTTTGGGTTGATCCAGTGGTTTATAACAATCTTGGAATTCTTTTTGCCTCCCAGGATGGTGGTGGAAAGCTTCGTGGGAATCACAAGGTGTTTTCAGCCACAACTACCATCACAATCAATGTTGAGGATATTCAAGACACGCCACCAATTTTTGTGGGCACACCCTACTATGGGTATGTGTATGAGGACACACTGGTGGTGAGTATTGAGGGGATCCTGTTTACCCCATCCAAACAGTATGGATTCCGAGGGGTCCTTGGTGCCCTCTGAGCTTGGTTGTTTTCTTGCAGAAGTTTCATTACCAAAGTAGGTAACATCATCAGTGGGAGTGGGATTTGGGAGGAGGGAGGGAGGAAGAGAGAAGCAGGAGGAGGAGGAGGAGGAGGAGGAGGAGAACAACTCCTCCTCTGGATCCTTGATGCTCTCTGAGCTTGGTTGTTTTCTTGCAGATGTTTCATTACCCAATCATCAATGCTAGAGGGAAGTGGGGTAGAGAAACAAAGATCTGTCAACTGAGGCAAACAAGTAGACAATAGCCTAATCAAGGAACTGCCAAGACTACTCCCACCAACACTGACAGGGCAAACCACTTGTACATAAACAGCGAGTAAACTTTGAGCACTGATGATGTTACCTAGTTTGGTAATGAAATGTCTGCAAGAAAAACCACCAAGCTCAGAGGGTGAGAAGGACCCCACAGTTCAACCCTGAGCTACAGATATTCTCCTCTGTCAGTATGGATTCTGCAAGGGGAACTCAAAACAAAATGGCTGAGATGTAAAGAGGTCTATATTTAGAGAACGTCCATGCAATACCTGCTGGTGGTCCCTTTCTCCCACCACTCCTTTTAGCCTGCTGCTTCAGCAGAACTTTAGAAACAACAGAAGAGCACAGATAGATTCTGCTAGAACAGGAGGTTGAAAATCAGTGAGCCATTGTATTGCAAATTAGAAATGACCTTGATATGAAAGAAACGTTGAAGAGAAACTTGGGGAAGCTAGTATATAACCCATGGTTGTCACAAGCATGAAAAAGAAATAAGCATACAGAATACAGAATAACAGAGTTGGAAGGGACCTTGGAGGTCTTCTAGTCCAACTCCTTGCTCAAGCAGGAGACCCTAGTGACCATTCCAGACAAGTGACTGTCCAGTCTCTTCTTAAAAGGCTCCAGTGATGAAGCCCCTACAACTTCTGGAGGGAAGCTGTTCCACTGGTTAATTGTCCTTACTGTTAGGAAGTTTCTCCTTAGTTCTAGGTTGCTTCTCTCCTTGATTAGTTTCCATCCACTGGTTCTTGTCTTGTCTTCTGATGCTTTAAAGAATAAGTTGCCCCCCCTCTTCTTTGTGGCAGTCCCTCAAATATTGGAAGACTGCTATCATGTCTCCTCTAGTCCTTCTTTTCTCTAGACTGGCCATATCCAAATCCTGCAACCGTTCTTCATCCATTTTAGTTGCTCTTCTCTCTACTCTATGCAAAGCCTCAACACTTTTTAAAAATGTAGTGTGGTGACCAAAACTGCATGCAATATTCCAAGTGTGGTCTCACTAAGGTTTTAATGCTGCTGAGGAATTCTGGCAATTAAAGTCTTAAACTTGCCAAGTTTGAAAAAAAAACTCCAAGATAGACAATAGAAACAGAAGGGAGAGGATAAAAATGGCATTTAAAAAGTTGCCTCTTTCTGCAACGAATTCATAATGCTCTCATACATGCAATAGACATGGACATGATGTAATTGAGCCCAGAATGTAATTTTATTTTTACTTCCAAGCACACTCCTCCATGCTACTACAATCTGCAAAACTGGAAAAGAGAATGAATAGCCCTGTCCAACTGAAGGATTTAGTCTCAGCAGGGAGCCAAGTCCAACTTATTGCTGCCTATGAGATTTTGGGTAATCCTGTTTTAATTTGCAAGACTACAAATGAGTTTAGAATCAACCAAGTGTCCAGGCCAGTGTGTGAATTGGCTCTGGAGTTTGCCACCCAACTTTTATTTATAGCCCATTTCCTCTTCTTACTTTTTCTTACCTTGTGTTGCAGTCATTTCTATTTTGTGGCACCATATTTTACCGTACATATTGCGATAGTTTTGCCAATCAGGTGGAAAATTTCTGGGAATACTGGAGGTGTCTTTCTTCCACTTTGTAATCTGTGGCAATAAAATGTGGCAAGATAATAATTAACTTAATATAACTATTAACCAGTGATCTGGAAACACCCTAATAATAAATAGAGGACTTTGAGATGGAAACCACTGAAGAAAACAATGTAATTAAGCATCAATGATCTCTGAGGAAAAATATTTTTATGATCTATTGATAAGATGTGAATACCGAGGTGCTGATACCTCCAGGACAAGCAGGATAGGCAATCATGTTTTCTTGTCATATAGTTCAGAAACACGTAAGCTGTCATCACTTGTGTAATGAAGAGCAATTGATCAGATGCAGGCTGAACATATGAGAATCAAGGGTTGACTATTTAGAAAACAAAAGCACACCCTTTCCAGTGTTGATCTGTTCTTTCTTGAGGAACATGTTCACCCAGCCTAGGCAGAAGGACTGAACCATCTCCAATTTTCAATTCAGTATTTGGATAGTTTCCAGATTAAAACATAATCAGGCAAGGAGACACCAGAAGCCCTCCAGGTTTCTTTTTAGACAAATAGAAATGTACTTCAGCTGCCTAAGCATTTCAGGAAACTTAAGATTTGCAGGATTTCATGGCCAGGTCTTCAAGACAAAGCAGTGGAGATGTTTTATGTCCACACAGACACTTCTACATGATCCTGGACCTTCAGATGTCTCAACTGGGATTCCATCTCATGTAGAATCTGATGATCCCATGTTGGACTGAACACTGAAAGCTGACATCTCAACTGGGTTAAAAGTAGCCTAGACATATATAGAATATACAGAAATATTGATAGCTATCTTGAAACCCAAAGATCAGTACATTGATCTTTGGGTTTCAGTACAATACAACTCAGAACACTCAGACTGCCCAAGGATCTGTTGAGACAATTCTACAGAGGAATTATTGAGTCTGTCATTTGTTCCTCTATAATTGTCTAGTTTGGCACAGCAACCAAATAAGACAGGCCCAGACTCCACCGAATAGTTAGAGCTGCAGAAAACACAATTGCAACCAGCCTACCTTCCATTGAGGACTCAAATACTATATGAGCCAGAAAGAGGGCTGAGAAAATATCTACAGACCCCCTCATATCCTGGACATAAACTGTTTCAACTACTCCCTTCAGGATGCCGCTACATTGCTATCATCCTTCTCATCTTCCCATCTTCCCTACTACCTTCTCCTATTGGTATCTTATGATTTATCACTTGCTGTTTATATCTTATGATTATAATTGTACCTTGTGATTCATGATCTATGACTTATCACCTTGTTGGTTGTATTTGTACACTGAGAGTTTATGCACCAAATTCCTTGTGTGTCCAATCACACTTGGCCAATAAAGAATTCTAGTCTAGTCTAGTCTTCTTCCCAAAAATTGCAAGTTTCCCCTCCCCCTGTGATGCCCCATCTCACCTCATCAGAATAAACAGCTCTGGTCTTATCTGGTACAATCAGCTGTGGTCGTCTTCCCAGGTCAGCTCCCTCTCCCCATTTCCCACCAGTAAATTCACAGGTGTGGATTGCCCCAAATTCCTCCCCCTCCCTTCCCCTTTGATGGCAAGATGCCAGCAAGGTGCCAGGCTGAGGATGGAGATCCTGACAATTAAGCCTCTTGGTATAGATTTTTTTCCTTCCTTTTTCTCCCTAGGGATCGGAAGTTATAACTGTGGTTGCCATTGACGGAGACAGGGGAAAACCTAATGACATCTATTACAGCATTGTGAATGGTAAGTGGTTGGTGTAACTGGGAAGACATAACTGAGGTAGGCAGAGGAAGCAAGAGAGAAAACCTTGACGATGCCTATCAGAATGATTTCCCAGAGAAACTGCTATAAAATATTCTGAAAATGTTTTTGTATGCATTGCCGATTTGCACTTGCCCAATATTTGACCTCATATGTTTACCAAATCCCCTGTGTTGGTGTGTTGTGTTGCTTTATATGCTTGTTGTTGAATCACAAACTCAGCCATCAGCCTGGAAAAATCAAACCACTTTTAGGAAAAAGCAGCTGATGTTGTCATGAGGGCTTAACTTTCTGACTCATATCCCTTCACAGGTTGGTTGGTTTGGGGGTGGGATTAGAAGACATTCATACTTGACATAAGGATGATTTCAAGTTGTTGCAAAAAGTGTGTGACAGAGTGTGTGTTTCCCCTCCCTGCTCCAGAAATGTGCATAGGAAATGAAACATGTGAAAGTGAAATCTTCTCACTTATCTTTATGAGATGTTCTCATGGCTGGGAGGTATAATTATACATCTGCTAATTAAAAATGTTCTCTCTTTTTAATCAGCTTATGCTTCACATAGCCAATACTTTGGCATTCCAAGGTGGGGCGTAGATCCTTAGAGTGGGTTTATAGAGAGATCCAGGACAGTTTTATGCACAAATTCTGCTCTTTTAGACTTCTGTTCTTATTGTTCAGGAGGATCTTCAATGCTAGGAATATCTCTGATTCCCACATTTCAAGGGACTGCAGCCCTTGGAAAGCTTGCCACTGAATGGCCGAGCTCCTAAAAACCACAGGTGCAGTGTCTCACCTTTTTAAGCATGATGCACTAGAAAAATGAGTGTGCTTAACTTCATCAATACTACACCCACTCCCAAGTCTAGCCCCAACTGGGCCAGTGGGGGGTATGGAAAATCACAGCTCTTCCTGTGTGTGAATCAGTCAAGCTTATTTTGTCTCCTCACTGCTTCTATTTTCCCAAAATAGTAAATTCATTCTCTGCCCACCAGACTGCTGATTCTTTGGGGATTCTGCTAGGCACAAAAATACACACCCCAATTCTCCTCCAAACACAGTGGCACATTTTCTATCCTGTAGTTGATGCTACATCACCTCCCTACTACCAATTTGGCATTCTTGTGTGAACATGTTAAAAATAACTATGTCTAGTTTAACGGAAAGAAGGACCAGGGGTGACATGACTGTGGTCTTCCAATATTTGAGGGGCTGCCACGAAGAAGAGAGGGGGGCATCCTATTCTCCAAAGCACCCGAAGGCAGGAGAAGAAGCAATGGATGGAAAGTAAATCAAGGAGAGAAGCAACCTGGAACTAAGGAGAAAATCCATGACAATGAGAACAATCGACCAGTGGAACGATTTGCCTCAAGAGGTTATGGGTGCTCCAATGCTGCAGGTTTTTAGGAAAAGATTGGACAACCATTTGTCTAAAATGTGTAGGGTCTCCTGCTTGAGCAAAGAGTTGGATTAGATCTCCAAGGTCCCTTCCAGCTCTTTTTGGTCCTTTCTCTGGGAGGAATAAGAAAATTTCTTGATTTCCCCTTCTGAGCAAACGTCACTGCTACTGCTGATTTAGGGCTAGGTCCATCTCCCCCATCCCAACTGAAGCTCTTTCAGAGAGAGAGAGAGAGAGAGAGAGAGAGAGAGGGAGAGAGGGAGGAGGGAGAGAGAGAGGGAGAGAGAGGAGAGAGAGAGAGAGAGAGAGAGAGAGAAACAGGGTTTATTATTCACTTGCATTTGAGAAAAGGTATCTCTATCCTAAATTGGGTTTTTAGAGATGGCTTTTTCTTATCGCTCTCCAGGGTCCTGAAATCTCTTCCTTTCAGTTTACTGAAATTTAAAATGTATATTTTAAATATACACATTTCTTCTGCTTTATCCAGAAAGACATTGAACAGAAAAATATGTTTTTGGAAGAATAAGGAATGGAAGGCATGTCCATTTCACCACAATAAGCTGAATGAGGATGCAATTTTGTTTAGCACAATTTGAAAGGAACATGATCTAATTTATTCATAGCTATCTTAAATCCTACTGATTTCAGCAGATCTGCTCAAATGGTCTCTATTTTAAGTTGAAACCAATATTTCTTAAAATCAAAAGGTAATCTAAGACTGCTTTCATACCCATCTTCAGAAACCAAGAAAATCTATCCAAGTACAGATTACCTCTTGGATTCTGCTCCCCTTTTAGATTGAATGGAGGGAGGGGTGATCTCTCTTGACATAGACATTAGATAACTTCTGAGATCCCTTCCAATTCTCCAAACAAGAAGGCCTTTGGGGAAATCCAACTTCATTGTTCTGTGGTATGACCCCCATCCAAGGTCATTAGCTGCTGTGCTTAACTAGTTGTATCATAACAACAGGATTGAGTAACTCTTCTTTCTAGAGAACTAAAATTTCCACAGGGCTAACCTTGCATATCTCTGTTCTTCACAGGAAGTGAAGGTTCATTTGAAATAAATAATGCAACAGGAGCTATTTCTGTTGTTAAAAGCCCAACTAAACTGAAGAAAGAAGTATATGAGCTGAAAGTCCAGGTACTTTGTCTTACCTTTCTCACCATAAACTTCTGGTCTTGCTATGATTGTGATCGATTTATACTGTACATAATTTCAACATCTGCAAGATAGCACACACTTTTCCCCAGAGAACTGAAACATTAAGAACATCAGTCCGCACTGCATCTACCCAAAAGATAATTGGCACAACAAAACCCTGATCTTGTTTAATCATGACCCCAGAAATTATGGAACAAATGGCTAAATTGGTTCATGTGCATCTAAAGTAGGCCAGGAAAGAGTTACAGCTAGGTTTAGGAAACAGCACAAGCCAAAAAAGAAAGTCACACAGCATGTTAATGATGATGAGATCACTCCAGGACAAGTAAAAAAAAATCCCTATTTTCGAGACCCCAGTTCTAAGGGAATGCGTAGTCAGAAACATGTTGAGGTAATGATATATCTATGTTGCAGCTTTAAAAACTTTCAACTTAAACAGCATGTGTGATTTTGAGTCAAAAGAAGAGGAAATAACATGAAAGAGACTTTGTGTGTGAAACAGAAAATAATGATGGTTTTGATTATTAGAAAAAATAGTAGACGGGGTGGGGGGGAATGAAAGTTATCTTCTAACCATAAGAGGTCAAATTAAATTTCTGCTTACGATGTTATAGAAGAAGACTGGAAGTCATTTCTTATTTATTTTTTCTGCATTTTTGGCTTCCTTCTCTCCTTCTCTCCATCTCTTCTTTCTGTATACCTTTCCTTCCTTCCTTCCTTCCTTCTTTCTTTCTTTCTTCCCTCCCTCCCTCTCCCTCTCTCTCCCTCTGTCTCCCTCCCTCCCTCCCTCCTCACTTTCTTAATTATTATGTTCTGTAGCTTTTATCTTTCTGGCTTAAAATTTAATAATTATTTTTAGGGGGGAATTAACCAAAAGCAGAAAATCTCATTACACTAAAGGTTTTAGAAAATAACTATTTCATCTTATCACTTGTTTGAACATTAGAGCTTTATTTAAAAAAATATGTATCTTCATATGTTTGTTGAGTAATTAATCTGCTGTCTTCCAAATTTATCTGGTTTCATGGCATCTGCAGGGGGCAGAAAGCAACCTTTCTATATTTATTAAATGTATATGCTGCCTGCCTCACTATCCAATCTCATACATGTTATGACACCGTTGCAAAAATGATACCTTTAACCTCATTGTGGATTCTAACTGCTGCCCAGCACCATTTCTGCTTGGCTTCCCAAAAAATTTCTACTGTTTCTAAGTCACGGAAGTGTTGCAGAAGGAACAACCTCCACAAGGCAACACAAGCTCACAAGGGGGAGGGGAGTAGGCAGGATTCCTTACCCTTTTCTCTTTCCTGTCTGCCATAGGCTTCCGAAATTGGTTCAGAAGACAATGAGACTGCTCACGTGTCCACCACAGTCATCATCAGAGTGGTAGACCTTAACAATCACCCACCCACCTTCTACGGAGAAAGTGGGCCTCAGAACCAATTTGAGGTGACCCTCTATGAGCACCCACTGGAAGGCGAAACCTTGAGGGGCCTCAAGATTATGGTCAATGATTCAGATCAGGTCAGTGAGGCCTCTGACATCTTTCTTCCTCCTCCTGGTACCAGGACTGGGTTCACACAACTTGCCACATGCTAAAACCTGGTTAGCAAAGCCAAAGGATCCCATCTCTTATAAGCATGTGAATATAATGCTGTAGTTCACACAGTCCTAACATGCTATCTGGGTCCAAAAGCACAAGAAAATCAGTTAAATAAACAGGCAATCAAGCATGCAGAATCTGAAATCATCAACACCATTTTAGCAATTGTAGAGCATGTTGGGAAAATAATCCAACTTGGGAAAAAAAGATATCACTACAAATAAACCACTATTTAAGGCCATTGCTTGCTTTCCAAGCATGACCTCCTATGGGATGAGAATCATTTTACTAAATACACAATATGATGTCACTGTATAAGCTCCACCCCTGGCAGGTTTGCATGGCAATGTCACAGGCTACAGGATGGAATAACAGAATAACAGAGTTGGAAGGGACCTTGGAGGTCTTCTAATTCAACCCCCTGCTCCAGCAGGAAACCCCACACTACTCCAGACAAGTGGCTGTCCAGGCTCTTTGTGAAAACCTCCAGTGATGGAGCACCCACAGCCTCTGGAGGCAACTCATTCCACTGGTTAATTGTCCTCCCTCTCAGGAAATTTCTCCTTAGTTCTAGGTTACTTCTCTCCTGGTTTAGTTTCCATCTGCTGCTTCTTGCCCTGCCTTCAAGGGCTTTGGAGAAGTGGTTGACTTCCTATTCCATCAGGATGTTGTCGTGTACCTGGGGAGGAGATTTGAGCTTTCTATAGATTTCTGTGTTTCCAGGCTGGGTTTTGAAAACAAATACTGGACTTGACAGTGTCCAGCAAGCCTTGTGGTCTTTCTTAGGGTCGAGATTGCCCTCTCTTGATGACAGTATCACTAATTTGCTCCATTGCTTGGTGAAATATATGCACTAGCTGGTTCCTTCTTTCATTTTCTTGCCCAAATCCTTCTGCAAGTAAGCCATCCCAGATCGTGACTTTGAAAAATAATCCTAGCTGGGGTAAGCACTGCTTCCTTTAAGCAGAGCGATGGGATTCATTTGCATAATAATTTACTGAAGACCTCCCAGTGCTCTGCAGCTTCCCCCCAGAAAAGGTGATAAGGGTTGCCATGGAAACCTTCAAGAGTAGCTTCAACCTGAACTAACCCAAGAAGGAAAACTTCAGATTTGCTTACTTAATCTACACGTACTATTTGCAATGATTGAAAATCAAATCTAGTCTACGGACAAGAGTTCATAATTAAGTGTTGGCCCAATGTGACTGTATTTTTTTTAGTAGACTTATATTCTCTTTATTTTGGACCACTCAAAATAATTCAACTTATATCTCCTAATTTTTCTCACATAACAACCCTGTGGTGGGTTGGGTTGAGAGAGAGGGACAGGCCCAAAGTCCCCCAGTCATCTTCCATGTCCTTCTTTTAACTACTACACCAACTGGCTTTCTGTAGTCCCCATTATTTCACTATACGTCACTCATGAGATGGACAGCTAGAGAAATGTGATAACTAAAAAATAGAAAACTCAGGGTCCTTCCTGAAGTGGAAAATAACAACTGTTGGGACAGAATTTCACAACTGTTATTGTAAGGTGCTCAGAGTCACCCTGAGGTAAGAGGTGGCTGGTAAATTTGATAAAGAAATAAATGCATAATAAATAAACTGTTGGTGCTCCTATGACAAAAAGCAGCCCAATGCAAATAGAGCTGCACCCTGAAGTGGAGACTGCAAGACATCATTATTCTTGGTGCATTTTGGCCTGATTTGTTTATTGTTGATCTGCCAAGGGTAGACTCATCCTGCACCCTATAAAACAAGAAGCTGGCACAGTGCTTTGGGTTCAGTCTTGAAAAGGTGCTTCAGAGTGTGGAAAAGTTATTTAGTGCTTGACTTTGTCACTTTAGCACTGATGATGCATCTAGCACTGATGACGTTACTAGTTTGGTGATGAAAAAGTCTGCAAGAAAAGCACCAAGCTCAAAGAGCACCAAAGACTCCATACTCTCTCTTTTTTTCTTTTTTTTCTTCTTCTTCTTCTTCTTCTTCTTCTTCTTCTTCTTCTTCTTCTTCTTCTTCTTCTTCTTCTTCTTCTTCTTCTTCTTCTTCTTCTTCTTCTCCTTCTCCTCCTCCACTCTGCAAACCCCACTCCTTACTAACACTGATGATGTTACCATCAAGCTTAACTCAGGGAACAGCAAGGACCCCACTGTGTCACTTCAAAGTAGCTGCATTATTTCCTGGGATCGTACAAGAATCCTGAGGGAAAGAAATTTGGGTGAGGTGGCCGTTGCATGTGGGAATGAAGCATAAAGAGAGAAGATCTTGTTTATGGACACAGCCTGCCTGAGAAGTGGAGCGATGCTGTTTCACACCACCACATACAGAGCCAAATTCTTTTCGTGCCTTTTCTTCACAGGGAGCAAATGCTAAATTTAACCTCCACCTTGTTGGGCCCGGTGGAATTTTCCGCGTTGTCCCTCAGACGGTCCTAAACGAAGCCCAAGTCACAATAATAGTGGAGAATTCTGCTGCCATCGATTACGAAAAGTTCCAGGAGTTAACATTCAAGGTATTGTGATGGCTTTTACTTTCTTCAATTCAAGCTTGAATTAAAAAGGGGGATGGGCTCTGATTTTGCTCTTCTGAGTTCATCCAGGTCACAGTTGTCTCAAAGAGGCTCTTCCAAAAGGCAGCTGGACTTGCTTGGTTTTTTTCCCCTTGAAAACATTTCATTTCTCATCTAAGAATCATCTTCAGTTCTGAAGTTTCTTGGAGAAGAAGTGAAACATTTTCAAGGAAAAAACCAAATCCAGTTGCCTTTTGGGAAGGGACTCCCTTGAGTTCAGAACTTCAAACCTTCTGGAGAAGAACATCAGGAAAAATAGATTAAATACTTGAAAGATTCTGAAACTGAAATGCTAACAGACCAGATCCACATAATAAATTTTACACGCAAAATCTAGATATCTCTGTTTGAAATGGTGGGACCTCGTATTTCTAATACCCTTAGAGAATACCAGGGTAATTCATGGCCAGGTAGCCACATATAATGCTTGGCAACGGACGATGGCTTTGCCCTGTAACCGTTGGAACACCAATGTTAACCCATTAGAAAGGAAAGCCTTCCATGTGTTTTAAAAGAGCAAATTCTTACTCCTCTGTTTACTGCCTTAGCTCCTTGCAGTAGAAGTGAACACACCTGAGAAATTCAGTTCAACGGCTGATATTGTGATTCATCTCTTGGACACGAATGATAACATCCCCCAATTTTCCTCTGATTACTACATCGCCAAGATCCCAGAGAATTCTCCCGGGGGTTCCAACGTAGTTGCTGTAACTGTACGTACCCTTCATTTTCTAAAAGCCTTACACCTTCCTTAACCACCAGCCTATTAATACATGATACAAAATAAATGTTAAGACCCTAGAAAACACCTGGAGCAGAGCAATAAAGAGGATAAGGGGCCTGGAGGCCAAACCATACAGTGAACGATTGAAGGAACTGGGTATGTCTAGAGTAGACTAACATGAAAGCAGTCCTCCAATATCTGAGGGGCTGTCATGGAGAACAAGCGGTCCACCTTTTCTCCTGAAGGCAGGGTAAGAAATAATGCATGGAAGATTATTAAAGAGAGAAGCAACCTGGAACTAAGGAGAAATTTCTTCACAGTGAGGACCATTAACCAGGGGAAGGGCTTGCCTTCAGAAGTTGTAAGGGCTTCATCACTGGAGGTTTTTAAGAAGAGACTGGACAGCCACTTGTCTGGAATGGTCTAGGGCCTCCTGATTGAGCAGGGAGTTGGACTAGAAGACCTCCAAGGTCCCTTCCTACTCTATCATTTTGCGTTCTGTGTTCCAATCTAGTGTAGCTATTTGGCATCATTCTCTTCAAAAGTGCCATCCTTTGTTCTATTTATTGTCACATCTAAATCAATGGACATAGACATGAATCAGATCCAATACCTCCTACATTTTAGAGGCATGGTAATCTCCCAAAAATTTGCAAAAAGAAGCAGATACATAAAAGCAGACTCCCCCTCTTTCCCCGAGGGTAGATTATAGTGACCAGTTGGGTTGAAGAAGTAGCAGAAAGAAAAGTTTCTACCCCAAAATTGTTCATACTCTGAAAAATAACCATTTCAATACCTTGCTATGCACTTACATGTCAACTGATATTGAATCTTTAGTATGATCCGTTCTGCAGCAAAGTAGGCTACAATTTTCAGAACTGCATAATATGACTCCCATCGTAATCATTTCATCTTCTTCCCCAGGCAATTGATCCAGATTCAGGCCTCTGGGGTGAATTAAAATACTCCATTTATGGAACAGGAGCAGATCTGTAAGTTTGCCTGTTTGCAAGCATAATATGCCAATTTGCAAGCATATGTATGCACATATAAATACATGCAATTTTAATATAAACAGAATATTTTATGGGAAAATGCATATGTGAGGAGTAATAAGAGGAAAGAAACTTGCTCCTCATATTCAAGTAGGATAATTTGCATTCCTATTTCTTTCCAATCTTATTCTAATTTGGGCAAGGAACAAGGACAGAACAAAAAGTGTTCCTCGTTCCCTTCTCCTGCTCAGATCAAATGTCTACATTAAAGTCTATAATGAAATGAAAGAGGGACTGATCGTTTTTCTGAACTGCAGTCTCCAGAGTGGAGCAGACAGTGGTGAGATAGTCTGAAAGACATGAAATGCAAAACCTGCTAGTTTTCAATGCTAGAGGATAATGATCAGTAAGAAATAATCTTCACCCTTTCATACTGTAATCTGTAGATCTGATGAAGTGCGTGTTTCATGCTGCAGTTCTCAGCATTTCTTGCTACCCTTCTCAAGGTCTCCATTTGGAGTATTGAAAGAAAGGGGGGAAAAAATCACCCTAACATTCATCTCAAGATGGGTTCATTGTGTGAAGGTTTTCCTCTACGGGAAGTTTCCATGACAGTGTTGCTTCCCATCAACTATCCCATTGATGATAGATAGATAGACAGACAGAGATGATAGATAGACTGACAGATGATAGATAGATAGACAGACAGACAGACAGACAGACAGACAGACAGACAGACAGACAGATAGTTTTCCTCTTCAAGTCAGTCAACTGAGCTCTTCAACTGGGCTGCCCTGTGTCTTTCTGTTTTAAAAATGGCTTTTGTAATTGCTAAAAAACCTCAGTGAGTCTCAAATCTGAAAGAGTAAATTTATTGTGGTGGTTTTGAAGGCTTTGTAGAACAGGGGATTCTGTAAAAAAAATTAATTGTATGTTGCTTTGAATATGCTGAAACTATGATTAAAGGGATAGGCAACTAAATCGGTTAATAGATCATCTCTAGCCTCTAATAATATTGACAATCGTGATTCTGAGCTACAGGGTGCTCCTTTGTCTGTGCATTTGATCAGCATAATCCTCCCCCGTTTCCACCCTAGCTTTCTCATTCATCCATCTACTGGGATTATCTACACTCAGCCATGGGCCATCCTAGATGCAGAAATCAACTCTAAATACCATTTTTTCGTGAAGGCAGAAGATATAGAAGGAAAACATAGCTTGGCTGAAGTCTTCATCACTGTCCTTGATGTCAATGATCACTCTCCAGAGTTCAGTGAGAACATTCAGGAAAAAACCATGATTATTGGATCCCCAGTAAAAGTTGAGGTGGGTCAAAATATTGTTGCTTTCTGAGATGTGATGGTTCATGATGATAATAATAATAATAATAATAATAATAATAATAATAATAATAAGCTTAAAAGCTAAATAATAGGGGCTGTGTGGTGCTTTGGATTCCTCCCCGGAATCTGGTGGTTTGGAGAACCTGACAACATGAAAGTAGCCCTTCTCTGCAACTCTTGAAAGCAGCTACATCTTTTCCCAGGATCACCGTTTCTCCACGTTCCTGAGGGAGAAAATGAAGTGACTTTCAAAGGCACTTTTTTGGAAATGAATCCAAAGCTCTCTGCAGCTCAGCTAAATATTTCCAAAGGGCAGTATTAACTTTTAAGATATAGAATTAGGTGGATGAGAATGGAAGTCATTCTTCCCAATGAGTCGTATCGGTGAGAGCCCAGATCATGGTCACTGCATTCCTAAAGATACTTAAAAGGATAGTTTGTACTTTCGTATAGAGGTGAATAAATGGGAAATACTTATGAAAGCAGAAAATGCTAAGCATGCAGGTGGAAAGGAAAACAAAAGGCCAAAAGGTTTTTAAAAGATCCTTTCTAGAAAGGCGTGAAGGACACAGCAGAGTGCTGAGAAAGTTCTGCAACTCAACAGTGAAGAAATAAATAGTTGAGAAATATATATATATATCTTTCTTCTCTCTCTCTCTCTCTCTCTCTCTAGCTCTCTTTTTCTCTTAGAATTTTGAGATATATCTTGTGAGCCTTATTTGGTGGGATTGGTTTATCATGAAATATAAATCAAACAATATTTTGTAAAGCTTTGGGTTCCTTCCAGTCTCCTCCCCCCCCCACTATCTCCTCAAATTTATAATGAGGGAATGGTTCCATTTCACCTTAATGATTCTTCACCATTGCCATCATGGTCCAATTTTGCAAACAGAGAGAAAAAATTGGCAGGAATACGATAGCTACATTTGAAAAGAAAATGTGATTTCAAATTTCTAATAGTTAAGCTTACTTCCAGAAACCAATTTGATTCCATTCCATAATTATGTTATACCATGTTCCATGCATAATCTGAAAATGGGTGTGAAATCTGGGGCCCATATTAGGGATACAGTAAATAGTCATTTAGTTAATTTTTCTAGCCTTCTTTAAAATAGACAAACATTTATTAAATAATGATTTTTTATCAATCTGGGGGGAAAAACCCACCAACAGGCAATAGATCAAGATGCGGAAGAACCCAATAACATTGTGGACTACGCCATTATGCAGACTGATCCAGCCGATGTGTTTGATATTGATCAAAGCTCTGGAGAAATTAAACTGAAATCTTACATACGATCCTTGGATGTCATTCACAACATCACCAAGAACAAAGATTGCATTTGGTCAGTGATCATCCAAGCAAAGGATCGAGGGTCTCCATCATTTAGCACCACAGCTGTTCTGAAACTTGGCATCAGAGAAGAGGTAAGAGGAGAAAATGGATGGAAAAAGTGGGCAATTAAGGGAGATGGCTGAAAAGCAACAGAAAACTGCAGGGTCTACTAATTGTATTAAATTGCAGTTGGATAACACCTGGCAGTATCATCCAATGGAAACTCTCTGTAGGAGATGACCGGGCTGAGCCTGAGGGAAGGGTCAAAAGCATCATCAGTCATGAGTCCCTGTGTGCCCACAAGAGATCTGAGTCCAGCCCACCTTGAATGCCTTTTATTCCCACTCATTTCCCTTGACTGTTAGTAGGTCAGATTTTTGTAGAGAGCTTTAGCTTGCAATAAATCTTTATATTCATTTGAAGTGCCTGAATCTCCTGGTTTCCCTGGCACTTGACACTTTCTGTTTTATTGAACAAGGCAGCTAATAGCCTTCTCTGAAATCATTCCAAAATAATAATAGATAACAGAGTTCTTTATTGACCAAGTGTGATTGGACACACAAGGAATTTGTCTTGGTGCAAAATAAGATGCCGCTTTGGTCCATGGAGTAGGGTTCTAATCCATTCCACAATCTGAAAGATGTTTAAGATTTCAGTCATAAAGGTGGGGGCGGCAGGAAGACAACAGAAGCTCTGAAACTAATAAACAGAGATTTAATCCAGCCAGGACATAAACATCTTCTAAGGAGTCTACATAGCTAGGTGATCCAACTTCCTTTGACTCTCTTGAATTGGGGATTCACTTTGGAGGGGCTCCTGAAATCACCTCTCTTCCTGGATAAATGATTGCTCCAACTTGGAAGGCCTTTGCTTAGGTTGAGTTGGTTCACAAAAGCAGTGCCTGGGCTAGCCCTCCTGTTTTGACACTAACAATGCCATTACCAGACTGTGGGTGACAGTGTCTCAGGGTGAAACTCTGGTTCCATCCATCCCCATTCTTTCTCTCTTAGTTGGTTCACACCTAATTACACATTCTACCTATTAGTACTTCCGTCATGGCCCTGAAAACCCTAAAATGTTGTAAACTCAAAGTAACTTAAGGACTGATTTCCTCTAAGCCAGCCACTGAAATATGCAGGGGAAATCCAAACTGCTTCCAGTGCAGTTTGAAAGGTGGCTGAAAATGGCTGGCTGAAGACAAGAACATTGTGGCCATCAGAACTATAAGTTCCCTCTCTGGGGTCCAACTAAACTCTTCTCTTTCCTCACTAATTCTGGAGTAAAAACTGGAAATGCATACTCCAGGAGCAATAATTGGGTTATGAACCTGTTTCGTATCTGAATTTTTTCTACTCTCTGATTCAGTGAGTGATTGTTAAAGCCGGTTCTCTTTGCTATGTTTGTTTCACTTCTCTCTCTCCATTTTTTCAGTATTACATTTTGCATCTTTAATAGTTGTTTTTAATTGAAGAAGCAGCTTATTAATCTTATAATCCAACTAACACATGAATGTAGATAAAATAGGATAGCTACAATACAGACAAGGATTTTGAATGGACACCAAAAAGGCTAGGTAATATAAGGGCATTTATTGAAATGCATTTAAGTTATATATATGTTTCCATCCTATATGGAATCAATAGGCCACAGTTTCTCCGTGGTGGGTAAAAAAAACCTGTCCGCTTGCTGAAAAATTTGTTGACAGAGTGAATGTGAAGGTACCTTAGAAGAAGATCCCTCTCATATATCTGCAGTCTGACATTCCCAACAACCAAAGCAATGAAGATGAATGACAGAGAACATTTTGGAGCGATTCCGTAGGAAGAGTTCACCTGTCTCTCTGACCCTAGATTTATACAAAATGGCCTTCTCATTCCTCCTAGCAGAAAACGTATAAAATTGTAGACATTTATGACAAGAACGCTCCTGTCTTCCATTCCATGGGCTATATTCCGCTTTTATATATTCTATTTATTATCCGTAAGTTGACACAAGGTTGGTCTGATGTCAACAACCAAGATGTTGACAGAGTTTTCCAAGATAGCAAATTGGATTTAATAAATGAGCAATAAAGGATGCCCTCCACTCAAACACTGGTTGTTTATAATCCACAGGTTGAGCTAGTGAGCCCGTCACCTTATCTTTTTCTGCCCTTTTAGTGATAACATCAAACACTTCCTTTTTTTTATGGGTTGGGCAAAGTCTCAATGGAGGGAAAGTATGTCATAAACCTTTGTTTGTTATGCCAGAGGAATTTGGCAGCATTGCTATCAGAAGAGAGGAAGCTATT
This sequence comes from Naja naja, assembly GCA_009733165.1. Lineage (NCBI taxonomy): Eukaryota > Metazoa > Chordata > Lepidosauria > Squamata > Elapidae > Naja > Naja naja. Next base: position 95,551,405 of record CM019151.1, read on the forward strand.
CTAGAGGCATTATTTGCATGAGCCCCGGTGGCTGGGATGCAGCATTCCAGGCTAACTGTGCCCACTGCCAGGAGTTTGATCCTGACTGGCTCAAGGTTGGCTCAGCCTTCCCTCCTTCCGAGGTGGGTAAAATGAGGACCTCCAGGTGGTTGGGGGCAAATAATGCTGACCCTGTCAACTGCTCAGGAAGGGCTGGAAAAAGCACTGGGAAGAGAGGTACATGAGATTAAAGGCCATGGCTATTGGGGGTGTTTCTGGGGCTGGGAGCCTCCCGTCTTTGCCTCCACTAAGTTGACAAGGGGTTTCCCTTGTTTATATCCTTATTCAAAGATGAGACTTTGTCCCACTGGTAGATGTGCTCCCTCCTTATGCCCAGAGTTTATGCACTGAGCCGTCTTACAGGTAATCCTCAATTTACAACCAGTTCATTTAGTGACCATTTGAAGTTACAGTGGCAGTGGGGGAAAGTGGCTCATGATCCTTTTTCACATGTGCAACTGTTGCAGCCTCTCCAGGGTCCCGTGATCAGGATCTGGATGTTTGGCACTCTTGACTGTCATTTATGACGGATTGCGACCTCCCTTTTGTGACCTCCTGGCAGGTAAAGGCAAGCAGGGAAGCTGGGTTCACTTAAGAACCGGGTTACTAGCTTATCAACAGCAGGGATTCGCTTAACAATGGTGGCAAGAAAAATCATAAAGTGGGGCAAATGTCTCACTTGGCAACAGAAACTTTGGGCTCAGTTGTGGCCGTAAGTCGAGGACTACCTGCATTTTGCTTTCAGACCAAATCAAGGATAAAGTCTTTTAGGCCTGTGGAAAGGTTGGTGGAGAATATCTGCCATCTGCATGAATGGATCCCTCTCTCCCGTCCCTCTAACCCTGGTGGTCTCCGCTGCCACGTACAAGGAGGGAAATGGAAAATATCCGGGCTCTGTCCAGAAGCCAAAATCCGGGAAATTATTCGTAGAGCCCCACAACACCCTCCGTGTTAAATTGCTGGACAAACTCTTCATCCGTTTGTCTTTAATGCGATACCTTGAGAGACTGTAGCACATATTACGTGACTTGAGTATTTGCCATAGGATAAAATTTAAAAAAAACTGCCTCTTCAACTAAAATGGATTATCTGAGTGTGAAGGTAGCTTGTTTTATTTTTGTCAGGGTCTGTAAAAGACTACTAGGGAAACAGAAGACGCTCAATTTCAGCCACCAAAAATTGATTTGACAGCCTGAAAGTATAATAATTGATATGGAAAATTCAGCAATATGCTTAGCAAATCATCTTCACTCTCGCTCTAAAAACATGGCTTTGTTTTCTGGAGATGTAGAACTCTGGAGAGGATGAAATTCCTTCCATATGTGAAATTATCTCAGTTTGAGTCCGGTTTGTGAGGGAATTCCCCAGAGAGTACAAAGGTATATAATCTACTGATCTTGAACAATTTCTGTGGAATATCGTTCTCCTGCCCCTCTAAACTCCAGCTTCTTTGGGCTAATTTGTAGACTACTCTAGGTGTGGTTGCCCTTCTCTAGAATTTCCTTGGAACATTTCTGTTAATAATGAATAAATAATTAATAATTTCTGTTAATAATTAATAAATAATTAATAAAATCTACCAGCCTTGCCTAGCAAAGGTCAGAGTGCTGCAATTACATCCTGGTTGAATTGCTTCATTATACAGTGGGCCCCCAGGATTCTCTGTAGGCTTGTGGGAAGTTTTACATCACTTCCACACCCAGGGGAAGCCACCCATCTACCCACCTACCCATGAAACAAGGTCTCCATCCCCATCTGCTCTGCAGCTGCCCCTAAGGGCAAACTCTTGGCTTTGGGGAATAAACATTTCTCCTTTCCTCACAGCTGTCTGGATTTCGTTTTTAGTTTTTCCAGCCCAAGTTGGAACCCCAAATTGATTCTCCTGACAGGCTTCGTGATCTTTCAATCCGAGTGCCAAAAATCAAGATGGTTTGCAATATGGTTGGTCCATTCTAGCCGTCGTGACTTTGGGACCAATGAAAGTGGAATCTCCACCCTGGTCTGGAGGATGTCATCTCTTCCCTTTGTGCTCTTTTGCAGATGCTGCACATGGGGCCAATGGCTGCCTTTCTGCTGCAGACTAAAGACAACCCAATGAAGGCCGTAGGAGTCCTGGCGGGCCTCATCGGGGTCATGGTCATGGCCATCCTCTTCATCTCCACTGCCATGTTCTGGCGCAATAAAAGGTCTCCCAGGATCATGCCAGCACGGCGGATCATCAAAAAGAGGCCGAACTATCAACCCCGAACCCTCCGGATGGAGTGGTTGAGCTTCAAGAAGTCCTCCACCAAGGCAGCAGACAAATTCACCATCAAGGAGGATGCTGTCAGCTTGCAGAACGAGAACAGCAACAACAGTTCCCAGGTGCCATCTTTGCCGCCGCCCCCCACCACCGTCTGGGCCAATGCCCTCATCAGCCCCGCTCTTCAAGGTCCAGGAGCCTCCTTGGATGCTGTCCACCGTTTCGGGATCCCTGAGCCCTAAGTTGGTAAAAAAGCAGGCAAGGAGAAAGGGGGCTCTCTTCTCAGCTGATGCGGCTTTGGTATCCGAGCTCAAGCAGAGATTGGAGATGAGAAATTCAGCCATTGGTCAGCCTCACATTTGACGCCAAGCACTGTGGGGGTACAACTTTGTGTATTATTCCAAGACTATGGTGTGGCCTGTTATTTTGCATCTCTGTACTGTTTTCCCATTGTCCCGGAAGCTCTGAGTGACCTCGTATCAGTGTTTCACTTTGATCTGCTTGGATTGCATGCCATGCCTTATCCTGTTTGCTTTGCAACTGTTTTTCCTTTTGAAGGTTGTGATAGTGTCTCATGCAGATTTGTTACCTTTTCAATCCAAATTACTCACCCAAAAGAGGGGGGAGGAGGGAGGAAGGAGGGAGGGAGATTTTTGCTGCACCCAGATAAATGTATGCAGATTCTGGCCAATCTTGTTTAGGGTTTTCCAGTGATGTAAAACAAATTGAGTTTGAAAAATGCATAAAAACTAATTTCATCTTAGGAACTTCTTGCATGCTGGATGACTTCCTCTGAAATTTGATGAGTCCTGAGTCCATGATTTGACACTATCCACAATTACATGCAAGTCAAGAAATATACTTGCATACATCATACATATATTTCTTCTGTTCACACAATTCTCAAAGGCTGCCTGGAAAAGTCCCTCCCTGAAGTTTTCTTGACCAGGTTTTCAGGGG
>CM019151.1:95598115-95618452 GCA_009733165.1 Naja naja
ACTCAGGTTTTCCAATTGTTCTAATGTCAATGGCATGAAGAAAAAAAAAAAATGCAATGTCACAATGGTGGGACTTTCCTTTATGGTCTTCCCTCCGATAGGTTTAGTCCACGTTCCTGTCGATCCTTGCTTCGGAAAAGTTCTATTTTCCTTTCTCTTTTCTCCTTTAGTGGCAGAAGTTTCGGGATGTTGATTGAGTTAAATTAGTTTTTATAGCTTTCCCTTTTCTGCAGCTTTCTGTTTATTCTGTCTGTCCGTTTTCTAAAGTGCTTAAAGTTTACGCTGACTCTTTACTTTGCACCCTATCACACCGCAAAGTCCTTACCAGCTTTCAAGTTTTCAATTCCCACTTTTCTTCTTTCTTTCCTCGTTAGCACTCTCCTCACTGTGTTTTCGTTCAATCACCCTTCTGGTCTGGCTTTTCCGTTGATTCTTCTATGGCAATGGCTACCTCTGCAGGGACTCTGACACTGCCCGCTGTCCAGTAGCTCTTTCACCTGTCACCCACTTCGTTCTCAGATCTCTTCCAACCTCAACATCTTTCTTTCTCAGTTGGACAAGACCTCTTTTCACCGAGTACTTTCTCTCTTCTCAGGGACTTTCACTTTCTGATTAACTTTCTTGTTCTTTGCAGGGACTCTAACCTCGTCTTCCTTTTATTTTCTCGTGGGGTAGTCACTAAGATTGTGCCGCTTTTTTCGCTTTTGCCCCAATCCTTTAACAATCCCACAAAGTAGTTTTTTCCAGTCTTTTATAATTTCTCACCAGCTTCCTTAGATCTTTTCGATCAGCAACTTTCTCCTTCAGCTTCCTTCAATGGCCGCGCCGCCCGTCTTGAGACCAGCTCTGACAAGCTGGCTTCTTCCGTTCAGAACTCGGAACTCTTCTTTGCCTTTTGGGATGCTTCCAGACCAGCTCCAGTTTTCCTCCTGCAGGGGTGTTCAATTGGACTCACCCTGCCACGCAGCTGTTCTAGAACGGAAAAACCCGAGGTGGGAGAAGCAGAAGTATTTCTCCACCTGCCACACCGGCGTCACCGGAAGTCCTTCCTTCAATGAACACTTTCACGTGTACTTTTCTGCTTCTCAAGGGTGAAGAATGACCAATAGTGATTGTTTGGTGAGTTTCATTCTTCCCATTTGCTTCTGAATTGCACCCCATCTTTTCAATGAAGTTGTTGGGCTTAAAATCCTTTTCAGGAAATTTCTTCCTACTAGGTGGAGTTCTGGATGATTTGCAGACTCTGGCTAGGTGACCCTTTTCACAACGTAGGCAGATGGTGCTAAGAACTTGCATTCAGTCGGGGTGCCCCCACAGCCTCTGCAATAAAATTCTTGCCTCTTTCTCCCGGGTCTTTTTCTTTTCTTCTCCATTCTGAGTCTAAAAATCCCTCCTCCACCTCACTGCAATCTGAATCAGAGTCTATTTGTTCACAATGGGCTGTTGTGGATTTTTCCACATCAGAATGGCTTGAGGCCTGGCTTGAGGCCTTGTTAATCTTTTTCATGGCCGCTGCTGAGGACTTGGTGGCTTCCGCTGAAACAGCTTCTTCAATGGCCTCTTTAAACGTGATCTTAGGTTTCATTAACAGTTTGCTTTGTAAGACCTTATCTTTGAGGCCTAAAACAAACCGATCACGCATGGCCTCTTCTAAGTTGGTAAAGTCACAAGCACCCCCAATGTCCCTTAAACTTGCCACAAAGTCATTAACATTCTCGCTTTCCCCTTGATCCCGACGGTAAAATTCATGTCTCTTAATGAGGCACGATACTTGTGGGGCGTAATGGGCTCTTAAAAGCTTCTCCAAATCAGGCCATTCCATTACCTTCAGTTCTGCAGCTCCCTTCGCCGCCATCTTGAAGACTGCCGGACCGCAGTGCATGAGAAATACCGCCCTCTTCCGTCTCTCGGGAATGTCGGTGAGGTCGTTTCCTTCCAGGTACATCTGGAAGCGATCCGCATACGATTCCCAGTCTTCGCCGCCGGATCAAAGCGGGGCTGGGGGTGTTCAGCACAGCCATCTCGCTCTTCTGCTTGTCTTTCGTCGTCTTCTCTTCAGGGAAATCCCATCCACGTCGCCAGTGTTAAGTCTGCATGAAGAGTCAGGCATAAGAGTTCCAGCAAAGAGTTTATTCAGTGACTACAGCTCGAATGGACCCGAGTTGGCTTGGCTACGGCTGCCTCTTATAGCCTGCAGCCGTAGTTGCCAGCCAATGGGAGTGCAGGGTTTCTTCCCGCACTATTTAAACCAATACTATTTGACATTTTACAAGAACAGTTCAAATAAACCAATAACATTCAAACCTACATACATAACAGGGAGAATATCAACCATCAAGATGAATGTATTGCCTAGAATTCTATACTTATTCCAGACAATTCCAATTAGACTAGGGAAAGAGTTTTTTGAAGACCTAAATAGAATGATGTTGAAATACATATGGCAAGGCAAAAAAGCAAGAATAAAACTTAAGTTATTGCAGGATGCAAGATTAAGAGGAGGGTTTGCTTTGCCCAATTGGGAACTATACTACCAGGCGGCAAATTTGATGTGGGTAAAAGATTGGATAACACTAAGGAATACTAGATTATTGACTCTAGAAGGACATGACTTGCTTTTGAGGTGGCATGCATTCCTTTGGTATAAGGGAACTAAAACACAAGGGTATTTTAGAAGACATATTCGAGAAGCTTTGTTTTTAAACTGGGAGAAGATTAAAAAACAACATTACTTGAAAATTCCAATATGGATATCTACTATTGAAGCCTTTTTATATCCAGTAATATATAAAAAGGAACAAACAGTTAGATATGGTGAGATATTGAATGAAAGGGGTGAACTTAAATCTATGCAAGCATTGGAAGAACAAGGTATAAAATGAATTGGTTTTCATATTTGCAAGTACAATCTAGATTTGATAAGGATATTAAAGTAGAAGGTATTTATAACAAGCAGACTGGGCTAGATAAAATATTGATGGGTACTGATGAAAAGGTGATTAAAAAACTTTATGGATATTTTTTAGAAATTAAAATGGAAGAGGAACAAGTTAAAAAAAAAAGATTGCTTGGGGGAAAAATTTTGGATATGGGATTGATCTAGAGAAATGGGAAAAATTATGGTCCCAGAATTATAAAATGACAATGTCAACTGCTTATAAAGAAAATTTGTATAAGATGTTTTACAGGTGGCACTTACCCCCACAAGAATTGCAAGAATGTTTAAGAATAAATCAGATAAATGTTGGAAATGTCATCAGATACCTGGATCATATTACCATATGTGGTGGACTTGTTGGGATGCAAAAGATATTGGACTAAAATCCACATATGGTTGGAAAAAATGATACAACAACACATAGACTTGAAACCAGAAATATTTTTATTGGGAATTATACCAGATATTACAATAAAGAGTTGAAATATTTGATTGTAAATGTTTTAACAGCAGCTAGAATTGTATTTGCCAAAACTGGAAGAATGATAAAATACCTATGCAGGAGGAAGTGATTAGGAAAATTATGGACTGTGCTGAAATGAGTAAATTGACATTTGAAATTAGAGAACAAGAAGATAAACAATTTTATAAGATATGGGATTTGTTTTATCAATGGTTGGATAAAAAGACTTGGTAATGCAATAGACTATATAATTTTGTAATAGAAATATAATAGGCTGATATAAAATATAATGTTGATATATATAACCATTGGATGAAAGTATAACATAAATTTTAGATTAAAATATATCTCGTATATATGATGAAATAAATAGTTTAATTGTACACAAGTAATAATTGATAAATACATAATGTTTTATTGATAATATGAGAAATTTTCTTTTTGATAAATTGTGAGTGATGAATATGAAAGGATGACACAAAGGATTTGTAACCAACTGACACACTGTATGTATATATGGAAGGTGGTTTTTATGTTTTGTATGTCCTGTTTGTATGTTTGTATCAAAAATAAAAACTTTTAATAAAAAAATGTATTAACGGTATATGGAGAGAGAGAAATACTGGAAATAAAGAATTTACTTTTTATTCAAATAGACATGAATCATGGTCAAGAATAGATATGGTATGGGCAACTGCAGATATGCTCTCTGATATAGAGAAAATTCAAATTGAAAGTGGGACCTGGGCAGATCACAATCCACTGATAGTTGCTTGGAAAGGACAGAGGAGAAGATCTAGATGGACATTAAATAATATGATTTTGAAAGAAGAAGAATTTAAAGAGAGAATTGAGACAGAACTTACCTTTTTTTTCAAGGAAAACAGAAAAGAAGATACATCATTACAAATTCATTGGGATGCGATGAAGGCCTATACAAGAGGATTGACAATTGACTACATAAGGAAAAGAAATATTAAATGGAAAAAGACATTTAAAATATTGGAAGATGATTTCATGAAATTGGAAAAAGAATTACAACAATCACCACAAGGGAAAGATATTAAAAGGAAAATGGATATGATTAAACATAAAATGGCTTTAATGGATAAAGAAGAAGTTGCTCAAAAGATTAAAGGCACTAAACAAAATTACTTTGAAAATGCTAATAAACCAGGAAGATGGTTAGCTTATAAAATTAGAAAGGAAAGAGAAACAAAGAAAATTAGCCAATTAATAGATGGAAAAGGGAATATACAACATGGGAATGAAAAGAAAAATTATTCGAGACTATTATGGAAAACTGTACTCTCAAGAAGATATCCCAGAAGAAAAAATTAAACAGTATTTACAAAAGACAAGACTGCCACAGATACCTAAAGACATTGAAATAATGCTAGAAGGGAATATAACCATGATGGAACTGACAGAAGCTTTGAAGAAACAAAATACAGGGAAAGCACCAGGCCCAGATGGCATACCAGCAGAATTTTATAAGACCTTCCAGGAAGTGTTAAGCACTCCCCTTCTAGAAGTGATGAATAAAGTGTTACTAAAAAAGAGAATACCTGAGACATGGTTGGAAGCCTATATCACCCTTATACCTAAAGAAGAAATGGACCTACAACAAGTTAAAAATTATATACCTATTTCACTGCTGAATTCAGATTATAAAATTCTTGCTTCAATATTGGCAGAAAGAATTAAAAGGTATTTAAATGAATTTATCCACATGGATCAAAATGGATTCTTGCCAAAACGACAAATTAAGCAAAATGTGAGAATAATTTTAGATACTTTGGAGTACTACGAAGCACACCCTGAAAAACAGATGGCATTGATGTTCTTAGATGCTCAAAAAGCATTTGATAATGTGAATTGGCTATTTATGATATTGCAAATGATGCAAATGGGCTTTGGAAAAAACTTCATACAGGCTATTGAGACAATATATAGCAACCAAACAGCGAAGATATTGGTAAATGGAGAATTGACAGAATCTATAGAGATAAGAAAAGGAACTAGACAAGGTTGCCCTCTGTTGCCCCTGCTGTTTGTCTTAACACTAGAAGTACTGAATAGAGCTATTAGAGAAGATGAAGAAATAAAAGGAATGAAAATTAAAAAAGAAGAATATAAACTACAGGCGTTTGCAGACGATTTGGTATTCATATTAGAGGATCCACTTAAATCAGCACCTGTTGATAGAGCAAATAGAAAAATATGGAATGGTGGCAGGTTTAAAAATTAATAAAGACAAAACAAAGATTCTAACAAAGAATATGTTAGCAAAAGATTTAGAAGATTTACTAGAGATACAGATTGCAAATAAAGTTAAATATTTGGGAATATATATAACATCAAGATGCAGTACATTGAAAGAAGATAATTATATAAAACTCAAACAGCAGATAGCGACAGATCTTGAAAGATGGGAAAATATGCAATTATCTCTTATTGGCAGAATATCGACAGTTAAGATGAATGTTCTACCTAGAGTCTTATATTTATTTCAGACAATTCCAATTAGACTTGGGAAAGAGTATTTTGAAGATTTAAATAAAATCACATCAAAATTTATATGGCAGGGCAAAAACCAAGAATTAAATTTAAGCTATTACAAGATGCAAGGTCAAGAGGGGGATTTGCACTACCTAACTGGGAATTGTATTATCAAGTTTGATGTGGGTGAAAGAATGGATAACGTTGAGAAATAATAGATTATTAAACTTAGAAGGCCATGATTTGTTACTAGGATGACATGCTTTCTTATGGTATAAGGGAACAAAAACAAGGATATTTTAGAAGACACTATGTTCGAGAAGCTTTATTTTTAAATTGGGAAAAAACTAGAAAACAACATTATATACAAATTCCATTATGGGTATCTACTATTGAAGCTTTTTCATATCCAATAATATATAAGAAGGAACAAACAATTAGATATGGAGAGATTTTAAATGAAAAGGGTGAACTCAAATTGATGCAAACATTACAAGAACAAGGAATAAAAATGAATTGGTTTTCATATTTACAAATACAATCTAGATATGATGAGGATGTTAGGACTGAAGGTTTTTTTTTTTAATTTGACTTGTATGCCGCCCCATCTCCAAAAGGACTCGGGGCGACTCACAGCTAAAAATACAACAATGAATAAATTACCTAAAAACATATTAAACAATTACAAGCCGAATTAAGGTTAAGAACCCCACAGTTAAAACAATCAAACCCCCAGAGGGTCAGCATAGCCTGGACTGTACAAAGAGCCAGGTCTTCAAATCGTGGTGGAAGGTGCAAAGATCGGGAAGGTGCAAAGTGGGAGCCGCCACAGAGTAGGCCCTCCCCCGGGTCGTTGCCAAGCGACATTGAGTCGCAGACAGCACCCGGAGGAGACCCCGTCTGTGGGCCCATACAGGGAGGTTGGTATTTGATGCTGGGAGGAATTGTTCTCGTAAATATCCTGGACCCATGCCATGTAGGACTTTGAATGTTAACACCAAAACCTTGAATCTCACCTGGAGGGCAACTGGAAGCCAATGCAGGTCGCGCAGGAGGGGTGTAATATGGGAGTATCAGGAAGCTCCCATCACTACCCGCGCGGCCACATTCTGCACCAGTTGAAGCCTCTGAGTGGTATGCAAGGGCAGTCCTAGGTAGAGAGTGTTACAGTAGTCAAGTCGGGAAATGACAAGCCTGAGATGATGCACAGGGCATCTTGGTCCAGGTATGGGCACAACTGGTGAACCAGCCGGATCTGGGCAAAGGCCCCCCTGGCCACAGTCCCCACCTGCTCCTCCAATTTGAGCCGTGGGTCCAGGAGGACCCCCAGATTCCGTGCCCTGTCCACGGGGCAACACCTCCTCCCCCATGACCAAAGATGGAATATCCAAACTGAGCCGAGATGTCGGTATGCGCAACCACTCTGTCTTGGCCGGATTGAGTTGAAGCATGTTCCTGTCCATCCAGATCCGCTTCCAGGCAACAGGACATCACGGAGAGAGCATCACTGATGTGGCCTGGGGTGGAGATGTATAACTGTGTATCATCAGCATACTGATGATAGCTCACCCCAAAGCCACGGATGATCTCACCCAGCGGCTTCATATAAATGTTGAACAAGAGGGCGAGAGGACCGACCCCTGGGGCACCCCACAAGTGAGATACCTTGGAGTTGACCTCTGCCCCCCTGCCAACACTGTTTGCGAACGTCTCGAGAGGTAGGAGGAGAATCACTGTAAAACAGTGCCTCCCACTCCCAACTCCCTGAGACGTCGCAACAGAATACCATGGTCGATGGTATCAAAAGCCGCTGAGAGATCTAACAGGACCAGGACAGAGGAAAAACCCCTGTCCCAAGCCCTAGAGAGATCATCAATCAGGGCAACCAATGCTGTCTCTGTGCTGTACCCGGGCCGGAAGCCCGATTGGTACGGATCCAGGAAAAGTGGCAATTGCTGCACCACCACACTCTTGACAACCTTCGCTAAAAAGTGAAGGTTGGAGACCGGACGAAAGTTGTTCAACGCGGCTGGGTCCAGGGCAGGCTTCTTCAGGAGGGGCCTCACCACCGCTTCTTTCAAAGCGGCAGGGAACAGCCCCTCCCTTAACGAAGCGTTGACCACTGCCTGGAGCCAGCCACACGTGACCTCCCTGGAGGCGTAAACCAACCAGGAAGGGCACAGGTCCAATAAACATGTGGTGGAGCTCAGCCGCTGCATAATCCTATCCACTTCATCCTCAGAAACAGGATTGAACTCAGTCCAGATCACATTAGCCAGACCACTCGCATCCCCATCCTCAGGCCACTGCAAGTCCGAGCGCAACCCTTCCCGGATCTGAGCGATTTTATTTATAAAAAGCAAACTGAATTAGATAAAATTTTGATGGGTACAAATGAAAAAGTGATTTAAAAACTTTATGGTCATTTATTAGAAGTTAGAATGGAAGAGGAGCAGGTTAAGGAAACAATGATTGCTTGGGGGAAAAATTTTGGTTATGGCATAGATTTAGAGAGATGGCAAACACTATGGGATCAGAATTATAAAATGACAATGTCAACTGCATATAAAGAAAATTTGTATAAGATGTTTTACAGGTGGCACCTATCCCAAGAAGGATTGCAAGAATGTTTAAGGACAAATCGGATAAGTGTTGGAAATGTCATCAGATACCTGGCTCCTACTACCACATGTGGTGGACTTGCTGATGCTAAAAGATACTGGACTAAAATCCACATGTGGTTGGAAAAATGACACAACAACATATAGACCTGAAACCTGAGATATTCCTATTGGGAATTGTACCAGAGACACTTAACAAAGAACTGAAATATTTGATTGTTAATGTACTGACAGCTGCTAGAATTGTATTTGCTAAAAATTGGAGAAATGATAAGACACCTGCAGGAGGAAGTGATTAAGAAGATTTTGGACTGTGCGAAATGAGTAGATTAACATTTGAAATCAGGGATCAAGAAGAAAAGCAGTTTTATAAGATATGGGATATGTTCTATCAGTGATTACATAAAAAAGTTTGGTAATATATGGAATATAAAGATAGATAGAACTGTTGAAACAACATAGAGATTATAATATGGTAGAGGATTAATAATAATGACTATAGTTATTCTTTTCTGCAATAGTGAGTATGAATAATGAGGAGAAGGCACTGTGATTTTTGACCGACCGACACACTTGGAATTGATATGGAGTTATGTGTTGTATGTTTGTTTGTTATGTTTGTTTGCTTTTTGGAAAAATAAAACCTTTTTATAAAAAAAGAGGAGACATTGTAGATAAACAGGAAGAGGAGGAGGGGGAGGGGGATGAGGAGGGGGAGGAAGAGGAGGAGGAGACTCATGTTGAGAGCTAAAAACCTGGGGGAGTCTGCAAGCATCTTTTCAGACTAACGCATTTATTAATAGTTATGAAGGAAGATTTTGCAAACCTCATAGGGATTGGAGATCATTTTCCAAGGCACCAAGATGCTCACCAACCTGCCTATCCCAGATGGTTCCCCTTAGATCTTTTCAGAAAATTGGTTTCAGCCACAACTGGCAGTCCTGCAAAGGAGCCTTTTATCTGCTATTACATTTTATTTTTCTGTCTAATCTCCCTGGTAGGAAGGTCTCAAAAATCCAGGGTTGTCTTCCTTTGCAGCCAGTGTGGCATTTTCCTTTCACATTCCATTCTCTTTCAGCAGCTTTGAGCCCTAAGAAGCTTAAGGGGATTGATAGAACAGCTCACATCACATGCTCTGACTTTGGTTAGCGTAAGAATTTTGTGCAAAAATAAAATAAATGCTCCGATTGTGGACTTTATGGGGGTTTTATTGCTTTCTTGCTACCACACTTTATTCTTCTCGTCTCTGCCAGGCAGACTTCCTTGAAGAGAAAGAAGAATGGAGCAGCTTAGATCCTGCGGCAATACCTTTAACACCATCCTATAACCACACCTGCCCATGCCAGGTCTTTGGGGAGGACTCGGTAGGTGGACAAAATGCCAAGTCCAATCCAAACATCTGGCTGGTCATGCAACCAAACCTTATCATGTGGGATCACAAAATAGACGAAGTTATAGTAAAGGCTGCATTAACAGAGGGATAGAATCAAGGTCACATGAAGTGATAAAACCACTTTATAAGGCCTTGGTAAGACCACACTTGGAATGCTGCACTCGGTTTTGGTTGCCGCAATATTAAAAAAATGATGTGCAGAGAAGAGCAACCAAGATGATTAAGGAACTGGAGGCTAAGACATATGATGAACAGTTGCTGGAATTGGATAGGTCTAGTTTAATGAAAAGAAGGACATGATAGCAGTCTTCCAATATTCGAGGGGCTGCCCCAGAGAAGAGGGGGTCAACCTATTATCCAAAGCCTCTGAAGGCACGACGAGAAGCGACCGATGGAAACTCATCAAGGAGAGAAGCAACCTAGAACTAAGGAGAAATTTCCTGACAGGGAGAACAATTGATCAATGGAACGACTTGTCTTCAGAAGTTGTGGATGCTCTAATACTGGAGGTTCTCAAGAATAGATTGGACAATCATTTGCCCGGAATGTAATAAAGTCTTCTGCATGAGTAGACGGTTGGATTAAAAGACCTCCAAGGTTCCTTTCAACTCTGTTATTCTGTTAAGGAAAAAACAACACCCCCACCAAAAGTGGGCAAACTACATTTTATATAAACAAGGGTCAAACTCCACACACAAGTACTGATGATGTTACCTAGTTGGGTAATGAAAGCTCTCCAAGCAAACAACCAAGCTCAGACAGCACCAAAGACTCCAAAGCATATACTTGCTTTGCTAGGAAACCTCCTTTTCTCCTTTGTTCCCAGGATTAGTGATTTAATCATATTTGTTTATTTCTAGTGACTCCCTAATCACGGAGTATTTGCATTGGCCACCATTCTTGCATTATTTAATTCTTTTTCTCCCCAGAATTAGCCGAGTTCGTTCTTAACACTTGTCTCCACAAAAGGCTTCTTGTGATTGCACAGAATGTTTCATTTTGCATTAGGCAGTTCCAGGCATGGGAGGAAATATGAGGAAGAATTTTTCAGGGCTTGTTGGGTTAGGATTAACACACAAAGCTTTTCTGTGAGGATTTCCACGTGGCCAGGCCCTTTAAGAAGGTAAGATTTGTAGGTGATTGGATGGAAGAAAGAAAATTCAGGACAAAGTATTGACGGAGGCAGTTAGCTGGGGAAAATCCAGACCTTGGAGGGGGGCTGGGCTCTTTTCCTTTTTCATTGCAAACATGGTTAATTCAGCGTATCCTATTCCTGATGGTTTCACTGAAAGTGAAGTCTTCACCATTGGCACAATCCTTCTGGTTGAAGGTAAGATGCGCTGCTTTGAAGAGTCAGGTGGCTGTTTCTGCCAGTCTAGGCCATGTCAGGTTTTAAGGATGGAACAAGGAAGAATTTGACACAGAGATGACACACATGCTTTGACTCTCTCTCTCTTTCCTATGGATACTCCCAAGCCTTCAGTCTGGACAACCTTGGTTGGTTCTGTGCTTAATTTCAGCGCATGCGTTCAAGGCTCCAGAACATTTCAGGGAAGGATCTAAGGAAGCACCTCTTCCTACTCAATACTGCTCAAAGCGCTTGTGTGATATCAGTGAAGAGAGGTGTGTTTTTGTTTTTGTTTTTGTTGTTGTTGTTGTTGTTGTTGTAACTCTTGATTGTGGAACCTTCACCCTCTCCCTCTTGCGTGTGCAAATACATTACATGGTACTGAATACTAGAGTCTAGAGGCTAAACTCTGCAATGAACAATTGAGGGAACTGGAGGTGCCTAGTCTAATGAAGAGAAGGATTCAGGAGGATAGGATAGGTGGCTCCCAGTACTTGAAGGGCTGACACAGAAAAGAAGGTCCAGCCTGTTCTGCAAAGCCCCTCAGGGCAGGGCAAGAAGTAATGGGGGGAAATTATCAATGAGAAATTCAACCTAGAACTAAGGGGAAATTTCCTGACAGTGAAAACCATTTGCCAGTGGAATGACTTGCCTCTGGAAGTTGTGGCTGCTCCATCACTGGAGGCTTTCAAGAAGAGATTGGACAGCCACTTGTCAGAAATGGTATAGGGTTTCCTGCTCAAGCAGGGGGTTGGACTAGAAGACCTCCAAGGTCCCTTCCAAGCCTGTTATTCTATATTCCTTCTAGTTCACAAGCATGGAAAAGAACAAGAGACTGAGAGTCTTATCAGCGAAGTTGGAAGGGAATTTGAGAGTCTTGTAATCTCTGGAATGCTGGTCCAGAGACCTCAAGATTACCCCATGTGCTGATGTATGCATCTGCCTATTTCCGTATCTTTCTTTATCGTGGCTTGTCTTGGTTGGATAGTGCAAGCAATCTTGATAATAGGGAAAAGGCAGGATAAAATAGAAGACAGAATAAGGGGATTGGAAGGGACCTTGGAGTTCTTATGGCCCAACCCATTGCCCATGGCAGGAGAGCCTAGGCCATCCCAGATAAATGGCTCTAACACCTATTTTTTCCTAAAAGGTGTGTCTCATATCTGAAACCAAAGCAGATAGTTTTACTATTGCCAGTTGTATAGTCTAAGGAAGCATTAAGCATGATATGATCTTCTTTTCTCCTGCTGCTCCTGATCCAGGTGCCAGAAGTCCTTAAAGAGCCAGGCAGGTTCACCTCATTGAGTTATTCACTCATTTAAGAGGTAGGGCCAGTAATAATAACCCCAACCATGTTATTTCCACTTTCCTTAACAATAATTTTCCTTTCCCTTTGCTGACAAGGGACTTGACCTTTCTACTTCTGTCCAAGCCAACAAAGATGTTCTTTCTGTGAATTCATAGAGGAGATATTAAGTGGTGCAGCAACACAAAAAAATCCAATTTCTGGATAGATTTTCCCTGAAGGCAGAGAAAAAGATACATGGAACAGAAATAGTTCACCTGATGGCAGAGGAATATTAGAACACCCTTGCCTGTTGTAAAGGCATTTAGGTTGGGGGTTCTAAAAATGAAATAAAGAGATATTCCTGTTTAGACATATAAATCATGAAGGTTATGTTTGATCTACCCTGCTTTGTTTGTGTCTATATGTGCATATAAAATTTATTTGTGTAAATGTTTATTTGCTAAGGCTTTATTCCACTGTATTAAACTCCTCTTTGCTCTTTCTGCATCTGCATTCAAAGTAGCAGCCTAAACTACTTCAGTGAAATATTCGGAATTAGATTTGAAACCGGTAGTGAGCTACACAAAATCCTAAAAACATGCTAAACCACATAAGTTTGCATTAAACTACGGTATGCAAAAGAGTCTATTAGTTTGGAAGCTTGCTGAAAGACAGTCTTCCCTTTGTCTGGCATTTCAATCTTAGAATTATGGGGTTGGAAGGAACCTAAGAGGCCTTCTAGTCAAACTCCCTCTCTGAAGGGAGCTTTAAAGCCACAATCCTTTAAAAGGGGGAGGGCTGTCTGAGAAATAGACCCCTGGGTAGCAAACAGGAGCCATTCACTCTTGCTGTGGTGAGATGAATTGTTTAGCTGTACAGAGTTTCAGTTGAGATAGATAGATAGATAGATAGATAGATAGATAGATAGATAGATAGATAGATAGATAGATATGTCTTTATGGATTAGCCCTTGGGCCATATCAAAGTGCAAAGTTCCAGCAACAAACCATTGCTAAAATTTGATAAAAACAATTCAAGATGGAATTTGGTAAAATACAACTCAAAATGGATTTTGATAAAATACAATTTAAAATGGAATCAAAATAAAATACGATTCAGATGAAGCAATAATAAAATGCAATCTAAAATGAAATTGTAATAACGTACAATAATTTAAGGTATAAATAAAAGATGATAGCATTATATTTCGGAGTCGCCCTTGCAGTCTACCCCAATCAGTCCCACATATGCGGATCTCAACCAGATCATTTTGTTTAAGTATTGTGCTACGTTAGATGTTATTTTCAAATTCTGGCCGAACATAAGGTAAGTTATTTTGGTATGGGGATCCCAATGGGTCATTCATCTGGTATATAGACCAAGATACCTGTCTCTCACCCTCTTATATATACAACAGTCAAATAGGATGTGAGCCAGGTTACCTCTGCTGCCCCGCAAATGCAGAGACGCTCATTGTATGGTAAAATCTATATATGTAAATTAACATCTGTTCTTTTTTACATAGAGATGACCTTTGTGGTTCTCATTTTGGAAACAGAGTTCCTCTCTTTGGGCTATTCTAATACCTTATAGAAGTTTTTTTTTTGCTTTTAATAGCCTTTGTATGATATATTAGATGCAGGTTTTGAAATTCAGGTGGCAACTCTTGATCTTGTTGCTCTCAGAGGTTAAGAAAGGTTGGCCCAGAATGGGGAGCCACTGAAATTCCAGGGTGTGGACCAGGCTTGGAAGTCAGAAAAAATAATTCCCAAGAACAGACTGGCAAACTGCTTTCATAAGCCTGCCAAGAAACCTGCCTGGAATCCCCCCAAGTTGCATTGCATTCAAGAAATCTTTATTTTGAAGTCCACCTCCTGTTCAAAAATAGCTTACCCCGAACGGGGGTGAAAATGCTCTTACATAAACATAGTAAAACCCGGGTCCTCCTAGCTGACCTTCCTTTTCAAGCAAAGAACCGCCAGCTGTGACCAAAGAGAGCTGCTTTTGTGTCCATGTCCAAAATACTTTTGTGAAATGAAGGGATTGCATGACTCAAACCACCATCCCCACGGAGCTGGTTCTAGGTCCTGCACGCCGTGGCTGTTCTCTCTCTGGCAATCTCTCTCTTGTGAGCAAGAGACACTGGAGAAGGGAAGGCAGCTGGTGCTCCTGCTTTTCAGAAGAGCTAAATTTGCCAGCGGCCAAACTCTTGAAGGCAATTGCCTTGGCGTTTTGGAGAGCAGAAGGGCAGGGAGAGGCGGGGGAAGAGGAGAGGGAGGGAGGGATGGAGGGAGAGAAATAACAGCAACAGACGAGGTACAGACTAGGTTAGTCTGGTTTCCCGGCTCCAAAGATGTCGGCCCCTGACTCTCTTCCAGAAGGATTTACTGAATTCGACATGATGAGCTTTGGCACAGTGATGCTGACAGAAGGTAAGGTTACGCAACACGGACCAAAGGGGATCAGGTCTCCTTCCTGAAATGACATCGCTAAGCAACTTAGAAAAGTTTCAGGAATCCAACCTTTGGACTTCACAGAATTTATAGCAAGGACTTCACCTGAGAAACGCAGCCTAGATTGGTGTTTTTTTTTGGAGGGGGGTGGAATTTAACCAGATGGAGAATTCATAAAAGGTTCATTGACAGAAAATGTATGTTTTCCACACTGTCTTGCATTTTTAATCTAGACAAGATATACACGTTATTTTTCGGAATAAACAAAGCTGCATGTTTTATACCTCTGTGGTTTTTTTGTTTGGGTTTGTGCTGATCAGCCTGGCATCAGGGTCCGAGACGAAATTATAAATCACAGGAAAATGATTCTTTTTTAATATCTTAGCTTTGTTTGGATTCTCTCTGAATGTGTTGACCATCGTTGCTTTCTGGAAGATCAAGGAGATTCAAACCCCTGGCAACTTTCTGATACTCAACCTCGCCTTGTCTGATTGTGGCATTTGCATCAACGCGTTCATCGCTGCTTTCTCCAGCTTCCTGAGGTAGGTTTTATTTACTTGTTTCATCCTTCCTCTTAAAAATAGCACTGAAATAACTGTGGAGAGCTGCGGCCCTCTGGGCATACATACCCTGTCTCCAGACTGATGCTCACTCAGAGAAGCAGAGAAGCCTTTTCAGTACCTGACTTATCATTCATGGCACTTTTCATGCAAATACAAGTCTTTAGCCATTCTAGTTCCAAGGTACGTCGTTCCTGTCTGGGGGAGAAGGACAGGAGGGAGGCCATTCTTCTGTGGAGCAGTTCAACTGCCAGGCAGAATTGACAAGGAGAAGTCGCCTCCGGAAAAGGGCTTGGTTGGTCTTAAAAACACTAAGCAGGTCAGAACTGGTTAATATGGGGATGGGAGATCACCAGAAAATCTTAGAGGGGTGAAGTGGAAAGCCAAAACATACCCAAGGAAGGCAATAATCTCAATGTTGAACTGAGAAGGGAAAAAATAGATGTGGGCATACTGACAAATGAAGCATGCCTCAAGAGAGTCATGTTCTACCCAACACCAAAATCACATGAAGCATTAGTATCTCTTCATAAAGCCTTAGTAAGGCCACGGCCACAATACTCCACCCAGTTTTGGTCACCACATTATAAAAAAGATGTCGAGACTTTGGAAAAAGTACAAAGAAGAGCAACCAAGATGATCAAAGGCCTCTTTAAAACATATGGAGAATGGTTGTAGGATTTGGGTTAGAGAAAAGAAGGACTAGGGGGGAACATGATAGCAGTATTCCAGTATTTGGGGGGCTGCCACAAAGAAGAGGGGGCCAAATTATTCTCCAAAGCACCAGAAGGCAGGACAAGAAGCAACGGGTGGAAACTCATCAAGGACAGAAGCAACCTGGAATCGAGGAGAAACTTCCTAACAGGGAGGACAATTCACCAGGGGAACAGAAGTTGCCTTCAGAAGTTGGGGCTGCTCCATCATTGAAGGTTTTTAAGAAGAGGCTGGACAGCCATTTGTCTGAAATGGTATGTAGGGTCTCCTGCTTGAGCAGGGGCTGGACTGGAAGACCTCCAAGATCCCTTCCAGCTCTATTTTGGTTGATCTCCTTCAATAGTACATTCAGACATTCAAAAGTGGTTCAAGGAAAGCAAATAAAACTGGCACTTGCAAAGGAGAAGCTGGAGGTGGCCAAAATAAGTCTTTCTTGTGAGGCTGCCTTAAGGGTCTCAGGAGGCATCTCAGAACCTTCCAACAAAGGAGCTTTGACTTGGTTTCTTGGTCCCCATGTTTAGAACATGCTTCCTCACTCTCAGAATGAGAGAAAACATGACACATTTTCACATTGCCTTGTATAATTCATGACTCTCTTTGCTTTAGCAGTGCAAGCTGTGCATTTTGGATGCTATCATCTGAAAGGCACCCAACACGGGCAGGAAGAATCTTCAGTCTCTATTTTGCTAACATTGAAGGGAAAAGGGCTCAAGTCCACCTGGTCAATTGCTTCTTCTTTTTCAGGTATTGGCCCTATGGATCTGACGGCTGCCAAATTCATGGCTTTCAAGGATTTTTAACATCCCTAACAAGCATTAATTGTGCAGCTGCAATTGCGTGGGACCGATATCATCAATATTGCTCCAGTAAGTCCTCTGGCTGGTTATTATTTTTTAAATGCATTAGTTGCTAGACATACAGAAAATGAGAATTGTGACCAAGAGACACCTGTACATTAAGGGATCTAGAAGGATGATCAAGCAGCAATTTAAAAATAAAACTTCTCGGACTTTAAGGAGGCAATCTTGAAAGGAAACTTTAGGATGGCATTTCCCAACCTTGGCCCCTTTAAGATATGTGGACCTCTCTCAGAATTCTGCTGGCTGGGGAATTCTGGGAATTGAAGTCCACCCATCTTCAAGTTGCCATGGCTGAGAAACAGGGGTTTAGCATGTGGGAATCAAAATTATTTACTGTATCATTGATTTGTTATGCCCTTCAGACTGCAGGTCCTATTCCTATTCCTATTATTAATATCTCATTTATTCATTCAACATGAAACTCAATCAACTGAACATGTAAAAATGTATCACAAATATAATTGACAGGCTCTGATGGTTGATGAGGGTTGCTGCCAACATCCTAGCTGTCAACCAAGCATCCTCTTAAGATGTACGATGTTCCGAGTAGCCCCGTTTTTTGCAGTTCCACTGCTGTTATTGCTGGAAGCTGCAATTTCTTGATGCATTTTCTAAAATTCTTGGACATGGTATCAAGGGCCCCGATGACAATGGGTATATCACTGTCACATTGTTGTTGTTGTTGTTGTTATTGTTGATCATCACATAGTCAGGCAGACGTTCAGACTGGGTTTGGCATTTTTGTGTACCCATCGAGTCCTTCCCAAGGACCTGGGATAGGTAAATCTGGATGTTTGACAGCGTTCCAGGTCTCATCACAGGAGGGAAGTTGATCCAAGTCAAGCTGCCTTCTGCAATTGACTGGTGCCAAATTTGTCAATGCTGTTGTTGTTATTTTCTAAAGATATCAGGGGCTGCATTTGAATGTTATCCCTTTAAGCTGTGATTAATGGGTAATAAACACTCTTCATTTCAGTGGGAGAACTTGGTACATAGGTCCTAGTGTTAAAAAAATGCAGTCTAAAATGCCTTAGGTTGGCCAGTTTTATTCCTGTGGCCTATTTGCCACTTCAAATGTTTGCCACTCAAATTGAAAAGGCACTGGGAAGCATCCATACCTTTCTGCAATTCTTGTCATTCTCATTTTGATTTAATATTTATTTTATTCCTCATCCCAAATGCTGATCAGACAAACAATCCAATCTAAAGACTATTCTATCTAGGTTGCAGAAAACCAAAATAACCAGTAGGTGGCATCAAGAAGATTCAAAAATATTCAATCCTCAGCTGCCAAGATTTTTCTCCCCCCACCCCATGTATTAGGCATAAATAAAGTAAAAACCAAGCTAAGTGATCCTGTAGTTATTACACGAATTATTTCAGCAGGAAAATTCTGCTCAAATATCAGTAGCAAAGTGAGGTAACTTGTTTTATTGGATGTTCAAAAATAAGAGCAGGACTGCATAAGAGTTTACTGAGAAGAACACCTTTTCTATTCCTAAATACCCAAGACCCCCTTGCCCCAAAGAGCCCCACATCATCCTGTAGATAGGAGAAGAACAAGTAGAGACTGGGGGAGGAGTTAAGGGAGTGATCTGCCTGGAATCATTACATTCCAACAAATGGTCCAAGTCCAATCCCTCGTGAATTCCACTGACTCTTATCAAATGCCAATTTAATGGTGACCATTAGTTGACTAGATTCTGGTGTCCAGGCTTGGGCAATAAATCTTCTTTCCTGGAATTTCACCTATGGTTCCTTCACACCTGACAATTGGCCCATTTTGTAGCAAATTTCAGGAGCGCGATTCTGAACCAGGCAAAAGTCTTCAGGGAGATACATAAGGATTCACCCCAAAGACTTCCTGCTGTCTTTGGCAACTTGGAAATTACCCAAAAGCAGACAGACAGACAACAGACAAGCAAGTCTCACCTCTTCCATTCATGTCATCACGTCATCAAACTCTTATGGTTCCCTGTAAAGTGAAGAGACTGACATGGGTCTGTCTCTGGTGAAATATTGGAAATGTTTAGCTCCAGGCTCTTAACAAACCCTCTGTTTTCTAGGCAACAACTCTGTCTCTCTCTCTTTTTCCAAACCTGGAGAAAAATGCTTCAGGACCCCAGAAGAGAGCATGAGGCTCTGCAAGAATAGGCCCTTCAAGATCAAAGCTTTTCCACACCCATAGAAATCCCTCCTTCATGTTTCAGTAGCCTGCTCCTCCTCCAAGCCTCTTCCCAAAACAGAGTCCATGCTCAAGGGAAATCTGGAGAGGTTGTCCTTCCTCCCTGCCTTGTAATCCCACTGCAAGTTGGTGAGCTTCCATTTTCTCTTGCAGGGCGAAAATTACAGTGGAATTCAGTGTTCTTCATGGGGCTGTTTGTTTGGTGCTCCGCTGGCTTTTGGTCTGCCATGCCCCTCTTGGGATGGGGGTCCTATGACTATGAGCCTCTGAGGACCTGTTGCACTTTGGACTACACCAAGGGAGACAGGTCAGTGTTTCTGAGGCCTAATGACAGACGCAGGGCTCTTTGGGAAGGGAGGCTGAACCAAAGGGAAGAACAAGTTCCTAGGGTCTTTCTGCTTTTTTGGATAAAAGGTTCTTTGCATGATAAGGAGAATTTTAATGGTGGAGGCAATGCAGGGCCAACAACAGCCCCTATCCATCCTGTGGAACATTTTCCATTCCTATATATTCTTTCTGTCCTCATATCACCTGCCATGAACAGTCTTTGGGTCACATAATTTTTTGTTAGGGCAAAACAGTCATTGGGAGATACTTATTGATGCTGCTCCAACCTAGTTTCCATTCTCTTACTTGACCATTCACAGCAGTAACTGCGATAGAAATGTTGGGGTCTTAGGAGATGATCACTTGAATGTGAGCCAGCCATGTTCTACATCTGCCAAAAAAGCAAAAAAGGGAAAGAATCAATCACATAAATATCACCCTATAAAGCCTTAGTAAGATCACACCTAGAGTGCTGCATCCAGTTTTGGTCTCCATAATATAAAAAAAAGATGTTGGGACTCTAGAAAGAGTGCAGAGAAGAACAACCAGGATAATTAAGGGCCTGGAGACTAAAACATGAAGAACAGTTGCAGGAACTGGGCCTGGCTAGTCTAGTGAAGAGAAGGACCAGGGGAGACATGATAGCAGTCTTCCAATACTTGAGGGGCTGCCACAGAGAGGAGGA